>PVLD010016859.1:0-43659 GCA_004027595.1 Dinomys branickii
CAATCCAGAAATGGGCATCTGAGATGAATACACAATTCTCAGACAAAGAAATACAAATGGCAAATAAATATATGAGAAAATGTTCCACATCCTTAGTCATTCGAGAAATGCAAATAAAAACAACATCGAGATTTCATCTCACCCCAGTAAGACTGGCCAGTATGAAAAAGTCATCCAATAACAAATGCTGGCGAGGTTGGGGAGAAATAGGGACTCTATTACACTGCTGGTGGGAATGCAGACTGGTGCAACCACTGTGGAGAGCCGTTTGGAGATTTCTCCGCAAACTAGGTCTAGAGGTTCCATTCAAACCAGCTATTCCTCTTCTGGGTATTTTCCCAGAAGATCTGAAAACATCATATCACTCTGATATATGTGCACCCATCTTTATAGCAGCACAATTTGTAATAGCTAAAATGTGGAAGCAACCCAAGTGCCCATCCACAGAAGACTGCATTAAAAAATTGTGGCATTTTTATATAATGGAATATTATCCAGCTCTAAAGACAGTTTTGGGGACTTTGTAGGCAAGTGGACAAAACTGGAGTCCATACTCATCAGTGAAATAAATCAGCGATACATGTGCAGGCAACGTATTGTATCACTGGTGTAAGAACCCGAGGGTGGGAATGTAAACTAAGAGACATGAAGGAAATCTGTTCAAAAACAAAGAACAGATGGGACGAAGGAAAGGAGAAAAGAAAAAGACAAAAATGCATGTATGTATATATGAATATACATATATGCAGGAGGGCTAACATGGTTCTACTATTGTATTATATCACTTAATGCTAAGCAATAATCGATGACGGGTTATTTGATCAATCTTTATGTCTGTATGTGTTATCCAGAAAACACACTTCAAAGAAATCAATATGTAAAGCAGCAACTATTGGTGTTTTGTTGTTGTTGTTGTTGTTGCTGTTGTTGTTGTTTGCCTGTTTTGTTTTTTGTCTTTGGATTTTTGGTTTTTGTGTTTTTTCTGTTGTTGAGAGGATTGTCTGACTAAATTTGCATGTCTGTATATCGGTTCATATATTTACACTTCGAAGATATCAATGGATAAAGCAATAACCACTGTTGAGACCATATCACCTTGTCTATAGATTAGTTGTGATTGTACTATTTTTTATGCTAATTGGTGTCTGTCAATATGTTTTTGTACTTTTTTTTTTAATAAAAAAAAAGAGGGAGGCAAGGTGGATGGGAGAATAGGGGAAATGAGCATGAGCGGGCAGGAGAAAGAGGACTTACGGTTAGCAGTGAGTGATGTGTGCATGCAGAGGTCAGCAATGTGGCAAGTCTGAGGCTTGTGGTCCTCTTCAGAGGTGGTCGGCCGTAGACCTGGGATGGAGTCCCCAGTCGGGGGAGGGGGGTTGGCACCAAATGATGGTAATCGAGACCCCACACAGAACCAGACCAGACCTTCTGACACGAGAGAAGTCTTTACTGGGGGAGGGACAGAGTAGCAGGCTACCTAGAGGACCAAGGTAGCCCTGAGCTGAGGAAAGTGTGGGCCTTTAAGCTCTTTTTTCTGGCGGGGGTGAGGTGGGGTAAGGAGATGTCCCTGGGCCAGAACAGGCCGAGCCCTGAGTGGCCGGGAGGGCATCCAGGCCAGAAGCCTGAACAGCAGGAGTTGCCCATGTCAGAATGACCCAAGCAGGTGAACTGCCAGAGTGAATGAGGGCGGGGTTAGCTTTTGTGGCCGAGGGGAACTAAAGTGGAACAGGTAAGGGAATGAGAGAAATATTGAGAGTTAAAGTTTTCCCATGAGGGGGTGAGGCTGGCTGCCTTGTGACTTATCACTACTCAATCATACACATGTATGGCATAAATAGTTTGACAGTTGACAAAGAAAATAACAAATGTAAAGTTCCACGGAGAAATTTTCTTACAGGTTTAGGACCGGAACTCATAAAGATCATTTATAACAGAGAAAAATCTCTGCAATGAAATTGTGCTCACACTGGTGAGCTGACAGGTAAACAGGCAGATGCAGCATCCCAAACACCTCCTATAGCAGGAAAACCAACAAAATGTCAGCTGTGCCAGGATGAGTGATACTTGTCTAGGTAACATACAGTTTTCATGTCTGAAGACTGCCTTGGTTTTGGCAATTTCAAATATGATTTTTGTTGTAGTGTTCTATTGGCATTTTCTCTGTAGTCATAGATTTTATTTTTATGGTATCTCTAAGATTTTGTATACAAGTAAAAATTCTGATGTGAAAATGTTGATGTCTATTCTAAACACTCATTACACATTTATTTTATTTTATTGATATCTTATTTCCCTGTTAGATGTACATTGTATAACAGAGTAAGAAACTCCTGACAAAACAGGAAGACATGAGAGGTGACAAGAATGGCCTGCCACTTATGAAAGGCAAGCTAAACACATGTGGTCTCAGTGTAAGCAAAACTGGTACATGGCACATGCTGTTGTCATAAGTGAAGACTACATTGGGTGTTAACAGCTGAAGCAAATATTTGGTAGCAGACTTTTGTGTTTACATATGTGGTTCACATATGTCTTTATTTCTGATGTTATTTGTTAGATTTTGTAAGCAAGCACACAGCTGATATGAAAATATTTGTCTTTTCTAAGCACACATTACACATTTGAAATTTTATTTTATTGACATCTTTATTATTATTTATGTGTGATAATTGAAGTAAAGATTTTTGGTTGAGTTCTATTGGTATTTTTATTGTAGTTTATATAGGAATTTATTTCTGATGTTATCTTCTAGATTCTGTAGGCAAGTACACAGGTGATGTAAAAATGTTGGCATTCACTCCAAATGTGCAATATATATTCATAATTTAACACTTTATCTCATTGATAGTTTATGCTCCTTTAAGTATACATTGTATAGTATAAAAACTTCCTGCAAAAAGTAGTAAGACTAGCCATATGTCATGTATGTCTGCCAAAAAAAAAAAGGCCAGGAAAGAAAATACCTGTGCTGTCAATGTGACACAGGTATGTGGAATACGATTTTGTGATGTGTGAACTTGGCTCTATCTGTGATAAGTGAAGTAAAAAAGTTTTTCACAATGCTATTGGTATTTTCACTGTAGTTTGTATAGTAATTATTTCCATTCTTTTCTAGACTTTGCACACCAAACTCCAATGTTGAAATTTTTTTATTTTTTTATATTTAATGAATATTTAAAATACAGTACTTTATTTTGTGACTTTTTTCCTGTTAAGCACTCACTGTTTAATATAATAAACTAATAAAATTGAAATTAATAATGATCAATAGAAGTATTCTAATGAGTAAAAGTGGACATGACACTCGCATAGTCATGCCATGGAATACAGTGTTAACACATTCTGAAAGGCAGTGGTCTAAATAATCTCACTGAAGAAATTTCAAGGCAGTCTAATATTGAGGTGGTGGCACGGCTACTGTTAGGGACTTTTAACCAGATCTATATTATGAACCAAGAGCAATAAGGTCAGCAGAATGATGTAAATATTTTTAGTTTGGCCAGTGTTGTAGTCTGGTTTGCTAAGGGAATAGATTTCATATACAGCACATAGTTAAAGTCAAATTAAGAAGAGTACAGAAGTTCTGTCCATGCAGTAGAGACCCAAAGAATACAGCTTAGGGCCTGGATCCCACAGAAATATCTTGCAAGGGCCTGGCTGAAGACCTAGAGCTCATAGAAATGTCCTCCATGAGTCTAGCTCCATGTCTGGAGCCCATAACACGGTCTAACACAAGTCTACATCAAGGATCTACACTGGTGAGGCCTAAAGCTCAGAGGTGGAGGCTATAACATCTGCACCAAGGGCTGAAGGATCTGTGTCAACAGGCTGAGGGATCTGCACTGGGGCCAGGAAGTGGTGCTCAAGTTAAGGACTAGAGCTCCCCTGAAAAGAACGAGTGAACCTCAGTGACAGCAAGGGCCTGAATTACTCCAACGATGAGAATAACCGAATTCCTATTAGAAAAACCAGCATGATAGGCTTCTCCAGGAAAATCAACAGTATTACCATCTTCTCCTCCAGTTCTCCTTTTACACTGTTGTCAGCAATCCTCAGGTAGACCTTTCCCACCCAGAATTATGCTGATTCAGGTCAACTGTATGTTACAAATTGAACACTGGTTAATCCACCACAGCCAGAAAGGAAGTTCTGCTAAATTATGATACATAAAGATGAAGTAGAGGAGAAATTCATTCCTGAAAATGAACAGGATAATAGAAAAATGACTTGAGGAACCAGAAGGACTCTTTTCTTTGAAGCCTCATGTTTGCAAAGGTGTAAGATTTTGGGTTGAGAAAAGAGTCCCAGAGCACCATTTTCCAAATAGGCAGAGGATTACATAATTTATTCCCTGGGACTGGGTTCATAGTGCCCAGCAGTCTAGGAACTTAACCACTACAGTTAAGATAGAAGCAATCCTGTCAACTCTGCTCCAGCTGGTGATAGACCTTGGTGTCATCCACATAGTGCTGATTTTACCTGCATGTAGAATGTAAGAGTTGTGGTCAGGAAAGCTTCCGCTCAGATTTCAAAAGAAAGCTGGGGAAACCAAGCAGTGTACTTCTTTGAGTGTGTGAAGCTGTGAGGGTAAAACTGAAGGTGTTGTGGAAATCCAGGAAGGTTGGAGAAGGCAGGAATGTGGATTGTCTGAAGAAAGCTGTAAGGAGTGAGCATAGTGAGCCCAAAAAAAGAATCCTAGAGAGGCGCCACCACCTGCCATTCTGTGCGAGCAGAGCCCCTCAAGGCCTTTGCACTTTACATCTTGCCACACATTTCACCAGATGCTGACAAGGAACTATAAGATTTAATGTTTGCCCTGCTGGATTTTCTATTTGCTTTGGTTTCTATGGTTTACATGGAATAGATTTAATACAAGACACATATTTTATAATATTCACCCAAAAAAGTAAAATGCAGAAGAGTGAAAGAGATCTGTCCATGTACTAGAGGCCCAAAGAATTCAGTCTATGACCTGGATACCATGGCAATGTTCTGCATGAGTCTAGCTGAAGACCTAGAGCCCATGGCAATATCCTTCACGAGTACTCCTTTCTGTCCACATAGTTGTACCTTTTGGAATGAAAATATTTATCTTGTGCCATTGTATGTTGGGATATTTAAATTTCTTTTCGTTTGTATAGGGGGCTCACAGCTAAGAGTTTAAATCTCAGAGAAGACTTTGGACTTGGACTTTTCATCAGTGCTGAAACTGCTAGGACTTTGGCAACTCTTAGAGATGGAATAAACATCTTTAGCATAAAGGTTGTGCATGAGTCTTTTGGAGGTCAAATTGGAATATTACTACTTGTAACGTTAGATGAGCCTGCAAAACTTCATATAGTCATAAGTATGGAGCTTTGAAGTTTGCTGGATTATGGTTTTAAATGCAAATTAAGGATGTGATACTGGAATTAACATTGTGGACAATGGAAGCCCCACATAGGTATGGATGTGATCAATTACAGGCTTGCATTGTGAATGGAAATAAAGGTGGACAAGGCAGGCAGGCTATTTGCTGCTGCTTGCTGCTTTACTGTCTCCTGCCTGCTTTTCCATGGACAATTTTCCATTTTGTTGCCCCTCTGCCATGATGGCCTGCCTTGGAGCCATTTGACTATGGACTGAAATCTCTACAAACTCTGAGATGAAATAAACCTATCTCCGTTTAACTTTGGGTGTTTGGTATTTTGCCTCAGTGACAACAAAAATGTCTGAGACAGTAACTTTGTTCTGATAAAACTGGCATTTTTTACCTATGTTCTTTTACTTGGGGAAAATTCTGCATGGGAAATAGGCAGAAATTTTTCTTGGTTCATGTATTGGGAGACTTTGACACTATAGGGAAAGGATAGGTTGTCTGAAGACAGTACTCCTGCAATTAGGTCCTCCTCATTAAAGTGTCAGCATTAGCAAGCCATTTGACACTGATGCTAAAGCACTCTCTAATGGTGCCACCATAGTTTAGATCTAAAATGTTCCCCAAAAGTGTGTTCAGAACTTTAGCATTTTATAGGTGATTGGATCATAAGGTTGCTATACTCATCAGTGAATTAATCTTATATTGAGTTTATAGCCCAATGTACTTTTAGGCAGTAGGGCTGTTTGGGAAATTCAAGTCACTGGGTTGAACTTGGAAGGATGCATTGTTGTCATCCATTCCTCCTTTATCTCTCTGCTTCTCAACTGCCAGGTATTGAGCAGATTTCTTCTGCCATGCCCTTCTGCCATGCTGATTCTTCCCCGGAGGCAAGCAGTCATGGACAGAGCCCTCTAAATCATGAGGAAAAATAGACTTCCTCTCTGCAGATATCTGATATTTTGTCCTAGTGACAAGTAAATAATTAATACAATTGGCATAATATTGTATTTAGCTACTCAACTTTAAAAATTCTGTTAACTTAGAATCTACAAAGGAAGAAGTGCTATTAGTGTGCCTTTCAAGAGACCATAACAATGATAATTGTTGATAATTGAGTACAGACTAAATAGAAATCAATATCAACAAAAATTATATGGTATCGAATCCAAGTTATAGTAGATCTAATCTAGCATGAAAGAGGTGTAGTTTTCAGTATGATTCTTTTCAGGTCCAACAATCTAGAAGAGAGTAAACAGATGATTTTTTTTAAATGAGAGAAATATTTTAGGAAAGATATTGGGATTGTGCACAATAGAAACTTATTTTTAAAAATGGAAAAGTTGAGGGTTTGATAAGGCCAAATAATGCCCTTAAAAGGAAATTGCAAGCCCTAGGATGAACAAATTCCTGTTAAAATGTCATGATCCAAATGCAAATCAAGTAGAATTTTTAATCAGCTGTTTGCTGTAAAACAGTGTTTGAGATACTGGCAACAAAACTATTCCTTTTGAATAGTCCAGGAATGGGAGCATTGAGTGTGTTCACAAGGAAATAGAATTCCAGAATATTGACTTAGCTATTTTTTTTCATTGCTGAGACAAAATACTTGACACAAAAATAAAAGGTAGAAAAGGATATTTTGGCTCATAGTTTGTAGGTATTTTAGTTCACAGTTGGCTTTCTCCAGACTGGGTAGCAATGACAGAAGGGCACTGCAGAGCATAAACATCACAGGAAGCACAAGGTCTCAAAGTACTGAAGTAGAAGATAAGCAGCTATGACAACAGCACCTCCTTTCTGTCCCTCACGTTCTGTCTAGTGCTACATTAGGGCAGGTAGTGCTGACACAAAGGGTGGGCCTCCCTATGGTCCACTCTGAGAACTATGCCAAACCAGCCATTGGACTACGTCAGTAATCACATATTCTTGCTACCAGAATCAGCATCACACATTCAATTCCAACATCACACACTTAAATTCAGCCACCTCTGAAAAGCCCTATCTATGACTACATGAGGCTTTGAGGAAATATTTAGACATAAGTCATGACACATGCAATTTTCTTTATGCAAAAACAGTGTTTACAAACGTACTAATAAATATTTTGTTGATATTTTAATATTTAGAATAAATCTGGATAAAGATGAAAACTGTACTGCAGTTTTGTCATCAATCAGCTGAGGTTTCTTTTGCTCCATTTGGATATAAATCCTGAGTCAGTAAAGTGAAGTTCTTTTGATGTTAGTGACTCCACGCTGTGAGTGTCGGTGCCACATGGAAAAGTGTCACAGCTCTTGTTGCTACGGAACTTGGTAGTTTCTAACCACCCTTATCAGCTTCTCAGCAGCTGAAGTTAATAGCCCCAATAGCAGCTTCTGGAGCTCCTCAAGGACCCTCTGCTGTTTTACTGGGGCTTTTCATCCTGTCTCTGGAGATCGTCTCTTGTGGCTACTGGTTGATTCTCATTTCTGCATCTCCAGTGCTGCTTGCCATTGCTCTCTGCTAATCTCTGGAATTTTTCAGGTTTAGTGGTCCTTAGTGTTGCCAGCTCCTTTTAAAACAACCTGTTCTGCCCACTTTACTTCAAGTAAGAATTAAGTAATAGGGTCATTTTTTTTTTTGGAGCCTGTGATGGAGCACAGAAACATAGTGGATAGGAAGAACCCCTCATTAACTGATCCAAGGAGTGTGAAGAAGCACTGCATATATGGAGGAGCAGCAGGGCCTACATGCACAATATTGTACATTTATAGGAACTATTTTGAAAATTTGCATAGTAATGACAAAGGAGGCAAGATCATTTGAAGGTTACAGGGCAGGGTTATCAGGAGGGCCTGAAGGGTATATTTATCCATAATAGGTCCATGTTTCAGGCCTGCTGTGGCCAAGGCAAAACCTCCTAGGAGAGCCATAGATGTCAAGGCAACAACTCTATCAAACTTTAGAAGTGGTTGTTTGTTTTACAGCTTCTGTGTCTGCAAAAGCAGAGGGGCTGAAATCACGGCTTTTACCCTTACAGGGTTCTGAAGGAGGGTCAGCCGTATGGATCAGAGCCTACTTGGTTTTGGCAAATTTAAAGGTACTAGCAAGGGGCCCCATTGTTCCCTGGTCTTTACTGTTAGTCTGAAAATAAAAAAGAGAATGAGGCTTAGAAGATACTGTAGATGAATATTGTGCTCCTGCCCTGATTCTATATACTGAAATTCTTCCAAGGTGATGATATTATTAGGATCTAAAACTTTTGGGAGATGATTAGGTCAAGAGAGTTGACCCAGAACAAATGGGCCCTTGAAGAAAAAGTTGAGAGAGGTCAATCCTCTGACTCTTCTGCCATCTGAATATACAATAAAAATACAACCTGACATCTATGAAACAGGAAGTGATCCATCATCAGATCCTGAACCCGCCATATCTTTATCTTGCACTTCCCCCATTCCAACACTGTGAGAAACAAATATTTACTTTTTGAAAACCATCCAGTGTACTGAATTTTATTATAGCAGACACAACAAAGACAAAAATTGATGATGAGGTAGCGCTGTGTAGAACAGAGGTTCCCAACAACTGGGCCGTGGACTGTCGCTGAACGTGGCCTATTAGGAACTTTCAGGAGAGGGGACAAGGGGGAGTAAGTAAACACTCATCTGTGCTTGTAGCAGTTCTCCATCACTCACATAACCACTGCAGCGAGACCTCATAGCAGCATTAGAATCTTACCGAATCAAAACTCTAATATGAATTTCACATGTGAAAGGTTGACGGTGGGCTTCTTATAAGGCTCTAATGCATGAAGATCTGAGGTGGAGCTAGGGTGATGATGATAGCCCTGCGTAGTGACTACAAATACAGATTATTATCAGCAAAGAGAGTTGCTCAAAGGCCATAGTCAATCAACTGCTTACAGACTTGTGTCGAAAACCTATCGATGAGTGGCAAGAGACAATGAAGCTGCACCTTGTAGCAGGACTTGTAGTACAAGTGAGTTGATGTATTTCATTTGTGCAGAGGCCCACATAAAGTTAGAATATGTGACAGTAACAGTATGTACAAAACAAAGTTTCCCAGAAGTAGGAATATGTGTTACATCCTTTTGCCACATCTATTTCTAAACCCCTAGGATTAGTTCCAGGCTAAAAAAGTAGGATTTTGAAGCATTCCACAAGTAGGTCAAGATAAAGTGATCTGTTGAGCTTGTTGAATATAAAGTTGAGGAAATTTTGGACATAAATCTTTGATATTTACATGAGTTAAAGTATGAAACTGAGTAGCCAAAGAATCTGGTGAAGAAACAGGAACAAGTTTATAAATTTTATTATTATACCTAACCACATCACCAGGAATTGTGAATGAGAATGAATATGAGTTATGAAAACATGAAAAATTCTATTATGAATATGAATTTGTAATTGGCAGAGGGGCTGAGGATATAGCTCAGGGGCATAAGCACTCTGTAACTGGCAGAACAATTAATCAAGGTCATTATGATTCACCGAAGTGGCTGTTTTTATATGATTAACTGTGAACCATATATACTGGGAGTCTGTAACAATATTAAGGGACTCTAGAACATCTGATAAAACTTGAGTAACTGCCTAAAGTTCTGCTTGTTTTGCAGAACAAAAAGGGGTACACCATACTTTTGAAATCCTTCCCATATTCCAGCTTTTCTAGTGCTATTACTATCAGTATAATATGTTACCTCAGGTATTACTTCAGAACGTACAATTTTAGGTAAAATCCAATTATTCTATTTAAGAAACTGTAAAAGCTTAGAATTAGGAAACTGATTGTCTATCTTTCCAATATATTCAGCAAGTCAAATTTGTCACTATTCACTCATTTATAATGCATAATGTATCTGCTGTTTTGTCAAAGAAAAACAACAGAGTCAGAGTCGTTTCCTGATAACTGCCATGAGTGAGCTTTAAACATGATTTAAACCTATTTTATCTATGTAAGTGGTGATCTGCTTCTGTTCCTTGTGTGGAAGAAAACTCCATTCTGAAACAGCTTCTTCTTGCCATAATATAGTTGTAGGAGAATGAGATGGTGGAAAAACTAAAGTATAACTGGTTTGATAAATCTATATGGGTTAGATGAGCTTGATGTATTCATTGTTCTACCCAAGTTAATTCTTATCTCCTTCTGTTGTAAGGCAGTAAATGCAATCTAATGCTGGATTCCCTTTAAGAGCATTAAAAAGATGTAAAGCATAGGTAGGAATGCCTAAGGAAGGATATAACTGATTAATATCTCCTAACAGTTTTTGAAAATCACTGAGTGTGAGAACCTGATCTTTATGAACATTAATTTGGGGGGAATAGTATGCTGTTTTTGAAGAACATTACCTAAATAAGTAATAGAATATTTCATCTGAATTTTATCTGGGACTATCTGTAAGCCAAAGTTAATCAACAAATGCTTGGTTACACAGAAAATTTCCTGCAAATGCATTTCTGAGCTAGAGGAAAAAATAATATCATGAATTGTCAGAGCATCTAGGAATCATTTTTGTAATAATTCTAAGGGATTATTAACATAATATTGGCAGAATGTTGGACTAAACACTATTCCTTGAGGGAATACTTTCAAATGATATCTTTTACTGTCTCCTGGTTATTAAAAGTAGGTAGAGTAAATGCAAATTTTTTTCTATCAGCCAGTTGTAATGGAATGGTAAAAAAAAAAAACCTGATTCTTAAGATTTATAACAATTAACTTCCAATTCTCTGGTAACATGATAGGGAGGGTAGTCCAGGCTGTAATGGATACATGGGTTGAATAACCTCATTAATTTTTCTAAGGTCTATGAGCGTTCTCCATTTACCTGATTTCTTTCTAGTAACAAATACAGGGGAATTCCAGGAGCTAGTAGATTATTCATTATGCCCTTCTGACAATTGCTCTTGTACTAATGTTTTTAGGGCTTCTAATTTTATTTTTAGGAAGTGGCCATTGTTCAATCCAATTCAGCTTATTAATAAGCCATTTTAAAGTTAAAGTGATGCCTTTTTTTACAGTGGTCTCCTGAAATGACAGGAGCTTGTATGCAGTTTTCAATTTCACAAGGATTATAATGCATTCAGGCCATCATATTCTTTGCCTGAGATGATATATGTAAAATGCGTACATATGCTCCCCACTGTGGTAACAAATCCTGGCCTCATAAATGCACTCCTATATCAGCAACATATGGTTTTAAAGTGTCCATTTGTCCTTCTGGACCAGAAATTGAAGAATGTTAACACTTCTGTGAACATCATCATTGTTCCAACTTTTGGGAACCATTACAAAGTAGCTCTGAGCAGGATTTCATACTAAGCAATTGGCTTTCTGCATTTACTTGGGAGTTGTCTAAAGCTCAAGCACCTTCTGATAAGATAAGACTGCAGCTGAAAATGTTTGGCTCCAGCCACAATTAACTACAAGGGGACTGCAGCTGCAGTCTCCACACACCTTCAATAAATACCAACCTACAGATAAGGTAGTTCTCTGGACTGACATAATTTACTAGTTGGGAAAATTCTCCCAAGCTCCTGTGAGATTTCTGCATTTTCATGAGTTTCCTCTTCCTTTGTTTGAAAACCAAATAAATATGGGCTACCTAAAGAAGTCTTTGGCTAACTTAGAATACTGAAGCTGTAAGAGAGTTAGTCCCTTCTGGAGCCCTGAAATAATTTTCATTGTCTCATTTATTTAAGCCTCCACCATCCACTCTCATGGGAGATCATGGGCCTGATCAGCCTGCAATAACTTTGGGTTACTTAACCCAGTTTTCCATACCGACACCAGAGAAATCCATAGGCACCTTCACAGTAGGCCAAGGTTTAAGCCAGTGTTGCCAACAAATTATGGTCACATCTACACCCGTATCTATCAACCTCATAAAATTTTTGTCCATCTATTTTTAGCTGTACCTCAGTATCTTACCCCCAATGAAAGTTTGCCAAAAACCCTTTATCCCCTTCTTCTGAAGCTCCCCATGCACTCTATGAGAGCAGCACCTTTTTCTTATGGGAGGAGTATTAATTGAGCTATACAATATCCTGCTTCAAATTGATATTTTTGTAAGTTTTGTATCATAATCTGAATTTCATAGTCAGAGTCTATCACCCCTATTTGTACTGCAATTCCTTTAGAAGTTAAACTGTTTATCCCACAAGCAAACCAACAGAACTGTCAGGTAAAGGCCCATAAATCCCAGTTCTAAGATTTTTAACTCCTAAAGCAAGGGCTAATGTAACATTCTCCAGGGAGAGGATACCTAGTGCTGTGCTACCAGTGGTGATGGCAAAAAGATCATTGACTGTGCTTGAGCATGCTCATAGCCATTGCTCACTGGAAATGCCTCATGACTCCCCATACTGTTTGTTCTTAGGCCCCAGGATGGGCCTGAACTGAAGTTTCCCTACAGTATCAAAGGAGTTCCATCTTTGTAATATTTTGATTGACACTGATCAGCCCAGTGCCATCTTTATAACATCTAGGATAGTCCCTAGAAGGTACAGTGTTTTCTGAAGTTTTAGGCTTTTGCTGTATATGGTTTTCAGTTCAGTATGTTCCGGATCTACATTTCTTTTTCATTTGCCCTATTCTGCCACACACAAAGCATTTTTTTCTTTGGGGTGAGAAGGCTGGTTCCTTTTAAAGGGGCTGCAAGCAATCCTGCTTTAAAATTTTCTGATCCTATAAATGGACAGCCTTTTATATACTCATGTAAAGTGGTAGCCTGAGATTTTAATGACCATAAGACCTTTTTGCATGCTGAATTAGCATTACCGTAAGATAATGTTTGTAATAATAGGTCCCACAAAGCAGTCAGCAACACTGTTTTTTGAAGTACTTCTTTTAATCTAGCTATAAATTCTGCCTAAGGTTCACTAGCACTTTGAACAACCTTAACTACAGAGGGAATGGTTTGGCTATGAAGAGCAGTCTTTTCCCATGTTTGGAGGCAACATGTTCTCGTCTGTACAATTGCAATATCATCGTATTGTGCCTGTCAATTAATGGCAATCACCAGAGCCCATGAGCTTGGTCCTCAAAAACAGAAACTGTGAGGGTTAGCATGTTCATCACATTGGGCAGTCAATTCCCCTTCATCTTACCACCAAGTTCAAAATTGAAGGAATTCAGCTGAACTGAGAATTGTGCACCTAATCATTCCCCAATTTCATGAAATTAAGTGATAAGACTGAGCCAGCCCTAAAATCAACCCAGAAGTATATGGTGAATTCATTGAAATTCAAAACTACTTCAGCTGTTGAATGGTTTTAAAAGATAATGGAGCATGATCATATCAGCCATAACCTTGGGGACATGGTCGATCACCCAGTAGTTGAGTAAATGTAACTGAGTTCATAACAGAAGCCTGACAAGAACCTAAGTCACCTTCCCGGTTGGCTTGCACAAAAGCCTCTATGACTGTCATCATGGATAGTGGCTTTTGAACAGTTAACTAGGTGAATCAAAAAAGGGTTAGACTTATCACATATTGGGGCTAAGAGCTGTACAGAATATACTTGAGAGACACAAGGCGGGTAGAGGAAAATTGAATCCCCTTTCCTATGGTCAGTTTTGGGTAAGGCAGATTTTAGTGTAGCAGAAAAAATCCCCAAAGATCCATACCTCCCTTCATCCTCTGAAATTGACCCCCAATCCTGAAGCTGCAGCATCTCTTTGGGTAAACTACCATTCGATTCAGAATTGGAGCTGTCTTTACCTTTCTTATTTCTCATGTCCATCAAGACTGTTCTGCTTCAGATTGCATAGGTTCTAAAGCCAAGGTTATTAAATTACATAAGAATCAAACATGTAAAGGAAATAGGATCCCTTTGTTGATAAGTGTGTTTCAAAGCCTGTGTAACCAATCTCCATTGATTTAAATTTAAAACAGTATGTCCCTTCAGGTCAAAGCAGTAACATTGTTTTTGTATCAAAGCAAACAATGCTGTAAAATATTATAGGTTCACTTTTACCCCGGAGCTCTTCAACAAAGTTTTTAGAAGCTGAATAGATTCTTGTTGAGACAGAGAATTTCCCACTGCAACCCCAATGTAAAAATCTTGGAGGTAAGGCTGAGCTACCCATCCAACTCTTCTCTGGATCATTAAGCACTGAAATCCATTTCTGAAGTCCCCAAACTACTTTCATTCTCAGGTTCCTGTTCAGGCAACAGTGTGTTGGTTTCTGTGGGGTGACAGGTTCCAAAAATGAGATTTCATTCCAACACTCAAACCTCTTAACAAAATTGGAAGGGAAGCAATTCTCCATAATTAATTCCTGGAGGCAAGTATTACCCTGATAACAAAACCAAAGAAAGACCCAAACAAGTAGAAGAACTATAGGCGAATCTCCCTAATGAACACAGATGCAAAAATCCTCACTAAGATGTTAGCAAATATAGTGCAGGAAACCTTCAAGAATATTATACACCATAACCAAGTGGGATTCATCCCAGGAATGCAGGGATGCATCAATATATGCAAATGAATAAATGTAATATATAATCTGAACAACTAATTTGAAGACAACAATATGCAATAAAACAACCATTGTTGAATTCCTACCATCTTAATTAGTGAAACTGGGTTGTTTCTAATTTTTTTATTATCTTTTATTCTTCTTAATTGTTTGATCAACCTTGCATTCTTACATCTGGTAACCTGAGCAACTTCGTTGAAGATAACAATATGTACTGTAACAACCATTGTTAATTTCCTACCATCTTGTTTTGAAATTCTGTTTTGCTCTTATTGGTTTTTGTGTTTTATTTTTATCTTTGTTATTTTGTTTTCTTTTCTCTTTAAAATAAAAAATAAAATAAATAAATAAATGTAACATACCATAGCCAGATAGCCAGACAAGATAGCTTGACAAAAAATGATATTATCATCTCAATAGATGCAGAAAAACCTATAGACAAAGTTCAACACTCATTTGTGATAAAAATTCTACTAAAAATTTGAATAGATGCTGTTTATCTCAATCTGGTAAAAGCCACCTATAACAAAACAACAGCCAACATCATACGAAATGGACAAAAACTAAAAGTTTCCACTCAAATCAGAAATAAGACAAGGATGTCCAATATTACCATTCCTATTCAATATAGCTCTGGAAACACTAGCTAGAGCAATTACAAAAGAGAAGAAATAAAAGGAATAAGGTAGGAAAGGAACGATTTAAATTTTCACTATTTTCAAATGATGTAATGCTCTACATAGGAGACTGCAAAAATTGCACCAAAAGGCTTCTAGATTTAATAACAAATTCAGAAGTATATCTGGATACAGAGTCAACACTCAAAAATCAGTAAGATTCCTGACACAAACAACAATCTCATTGAGAGAGAAATCAGGGAATATTTACTTTTCACAATAGAATCCAAAAATAAATGAAATATGTAAGAACCAATCTAACAAAGGAAGTAAAAGATCTATATATTGAACATTGCATTACTCTGGAAAAGGAGATTTAACAGGATATCACAAAATGGAAAGATATACCTTGTTCATGAATAAGAACAACCATAGTGAAAATGGCCTTATTCTCAAAATGGTTATGTAGATTTAATGCAAAAATCAAAAGGACTGTCTTGGTTACTTTTCTCTCATTGCTGAACAAAATGCCTGACACCCAAAATTAAAGAAGAAAAGGTTTATTTAGCTCCCAGTTTGTAGAGGTTTTAGGCCATATTTGGCTGGCTCCAAGGCAGAATGGTACATAGTAGAGGGGAACAGTTCACGATGGCAGAAAACAGCAAAAGTAGCAAAGCAAAAGGGAGAGGCAGCAGGCAGCCTCTTTCCCTCCCCTATATTTTATGCAAGCCACTTGCCCCAGGCAGGTGTAACACTCGCAACCACAATCCCAGCAACGGACCATGGATCAATCACAAACTCTAGAAGCCTGCACCCATGACTGCATGAAGCTTTGGGGGGGCATCCAGACACAGATCTAAAATACATTTGGAAGTGGAAGACCCATAGAATGGCAAAGGCAATCCTGGGCAATAAATGTGAAGCAGAAGGCATGAAAATTCCTGACTTGAAATTATAATAAAAAAGATACTGTAGTAAAATCAGTATGGTACTGGCAAAAAAAAAAAAAAAACCTTCAGATCAACAGAACAATGAGAAGATGCAGACAAAAATACAAACACACTCGGCCACCTTGTCTTTGACAAATGGACCAAACATTTTTAGTAGAAGAAAGATAGCCTCTTTAATAAATAAAAACTGGGATCCCAGATATGCAGCAAAAGGACACAATATTAAAAGCTGCTAGAGAAATGAAACAGATCACCTGTAAAGGAAAGCCCATCTGAATCACAGCAGACTTCTCAACAGAAACCATGAAATCAAGAAGAACTTGGAGCAAGATATTGCAGATTCTGAGACAAAACAGCTTCCAACCCAGACTGATGTATCCTGCAAAACTATCCTTCAAGTTTAATGGAGAAATAAAATATTTTCATGACAAAGAACAACTGAAGAACTTCATAAGTGCCAAACCAACATTACAAAAATTACTGAAAGGTATTCTAGACAGAGAAAAAACTGACCAGAATCTCAAGAATAACAATAGAAACAACAATAGAAAGGAACCCTTAAGCAGAACAAGCAATTAAACAGCAAAAGTAGGAAAGCAACAGCAAGTAAACAGAATGACAAGAATAAGCCAACGTATAACAGTTATAAACATTAATGTAAAAAGCCTCAATTCACCAGTCAAAAGAAACAGACTGACAGAGTGGACTAAGAATCCCACAATATGCTGTATACAGGAAACACTTTACTCAAAAGGAAATCCATAGACTGAAAGTCAAAGGCTGGAAAACAATCCTCCATGCAACAGGTTCTCAGGAAAAAGCAGGGGTAGTTATTATGTTTGCAGACAATGTAAACTTCAAACTGATAACAATCAAAAGAGACAAAGAAGACCACTACATACTAGTAAGGGGAAAGTTGCAAGAGGAAGAGATAACAATCCTAAACATGTATGCACCAAATACTGGAGCACCAAACTATGTAAGGCAAACCTTAATGGACATAAAAAACCAAATAAACAATAATACTATTGTAATAGGGGACCTAAACACCCCCTTTGACACAAAGAGACAGGTCAACCGGACTAAAACTCAGCAAAGATATAACAGACCTGAACGAAATATGCCAACAAATGGACTTAGTAGATGTTCACAGAGTGTTCCACCCCACAACACCAGAATACACATTTTTCTCAGCTGCTCATTGGTCTTTCTCTAGAATAGACCACATTCTAGCCCATAGAGCATACCTACCTAAATGCAAAAGGATTGAAATTATCCCATGCATATTATCTGACCACAGTGCAATAAAATTGGAAATTAACAACAAAGAGAACTCCAAAAACTCCATAAACACTTGGAAATTAGACAACAACCTCCTGAATAACCAATGGGTCACAGAAGAAATTTAAAAATACCTACAAACAAATGAAAATACAAATACAACTTATAGGAATCTGTGGGATGCAATGAAAGCAGTCCTCAGAGGGAAATTTATAGCAATGAATTCACACATAAAATAGAAAGAGAACAAATAAATAGCTTATTGTTGCACCTCAAACTTTTAGAAAAAGAACAAGTCAAGCCCAAAGAAGGGAGAAGATTATAAAGCTTAGGGCAGAAATTAATGCAATTGAAATGAATAAAACTCTACAAAAAATAAGTGAATCAAAGATTTGGTTCTTTGGAAGAATAAATAAAATTAATAAATAAAAACTGGAATTCCACATGCCAAAGACTAAAACTAGACCCATGTCTATCACCATGAATCAAACTAAAGTCAAACTGCATCAAAGATCTAAATATTATTACAGAAACATTGACTCTACTGGCAGAGAAATTAGATAGCTACCCCTTTAAAGATAGGGCTAGGCAGAGTGTTCATGCATAAGGCCCACACTGCATGTGAAGTACTTCAAAGAATCAACAAAATGGATATCATCTTATTAAAAAGATTTTGTATCAAAAGAAATCACCAACAAAGTGAACAAAGTGGGAAAAATTTTAGCTGTCTCTCAGACAAAGGGCTTATATCTAGAACATATAAAGAGCTGAAAAAATCAGGCCACCAAAATTCAAAGACCCAATCCAAAATGGTCATTTGAGGTAAGTACACACTTCTCAAATGAAGAAATGCAAATAGCAAATACGTGAAAAAATGTCCAACATTATTGGTCATTTTCTTTATTTTAAAGAGAAAAGAACAAAAATAAAATAACAAAAACCATGACAAAAACAAAACAACACAAAACTATAAAGATGGTATAGAATTTCAAAACAAGATGATAGGAAATCAACAATGATTGTTGTATTACTTATTGCTATCTTCAGAGTAGTTCTTCACATTACCAGGTATAGGTATGTAAGATTGATCAGATGATTAAACATAAAATGTTCCTTTCAATAAAGAAATAGAAGTCAGTAGTACAACTCTCTCAGCTATCCTGTGAATATATATAATTTTTCCCTTTCTTTTTCTCTCTTCCTTCACCCCAGTTGTTCCTTTCCTTTGAGCAGTTTGTTTCCCTTTCAAAATATCTATTATACTTTTCAGATTTTATTTACTCTTTCAGGTTCTTACACTAGTTAGACAGTACAGTATTTACACATGCAAGTCTGATTTATTTTCTTATGGGTATGAACTCTAAGTTGCATCCATTTACCTATGAAAGCGTCAAGTTTATCTTTCTTAACAGCTGAGTAATATTCCATTATGTAAAAATACCACATCTTTTTTATCCATTCCTCAGTTGATGGGCATTTGGATTTCTTCCATAATTTAGCTGTCACAAACTGCACAGCTATAAACATGGGTGCACATATATCACTGTGGTATGATATTCGTAGTTCTTCTGGAAAAATACCCAGAAGGCAAATAGCTGGATTGAATGGGACCTCTAGTCCTAGTATACTGAGGAATCTCCAGACTGATCTCCACAGTGATTGCACCAGTCTACACTCCCTCCAGCAGTGGAGAAGTGTTCCTTTTTCCCCACAGCCTTGCAAGCATTTGTTATTTGTGGATTTCTTGATGATGGCCATTCACTCAGATGGAATCTCAGTATTGTCTTACTTTGCATTTCTTAAATGACTAAAGATGCTGAACATTTTTTCATGTATTTATTTTCCATTTGTATTTCTTCTTGTGATAATTGTGTATGCATCTCAGATGCCCATTTGTGGATCAGGTCTTTAAATTTGGGGGGGGGGCTAGGGCTCTTCTGGTCCCATATGAATTTTAGGAATGCCTTCTCTAGATTTATGAGGTGTGAGGTATTCTAGTGATATTGTAATTGGGACTGCATTGAATCCTAAGGATTTCAAATTTTTGGAGGCTATTTTGAAAGGTTTGATTTGATTAATTTCTTTCTCAGTGTGTTTGTTGTTTTATTTATAGGGATGCTATTGATTTCTGAGTGTTGATTTTGCATCCAGGTGCACTACTGAATTTGTTGATCAGTTCTAGGAGTCTTTCAGTGGATTTTTTGGGGGGTCTTCTACTTATGGCTCTCAGTTATCCTATGTGTGTGTGTGTGAGAGACTGTGCTGGTGTGAGAGTGAATTTTGGTGACAATGTGAGTAGGAAACAGCTAGAAGATTGGTTTTGCACAGTTCTGGTGTGTCCGGATGGGTGCCTGAAAGATTGACTTATTGAAAATTGAACCCTTACCCTTACTGAAAAGAGAAAACTTATTGTAAAGAGACACCCACCAATAGGCTTTTAGCGTGCATGGAATGAAAAGGGGAAGAAGGAAGTCTTATATATAATTATATATACAATTTTCCCTTCTTGTTCTTACTTTTTCTCTTTTCTCTCATCCCAGTTGTTCCCTCCCTTTGAGCAGTTCTTTCCCTTTCACAATATCTATTATACATTTCAGATCTCACTTACTCGTTCAGATTCCTACAGTAGAGAGACAATATGGTATATACACATGATTTATTTCACTTATGAATATAGACTCTGGTTGTACGCATTTACCTAAGAGAGCCTCAAGTTTATCTTTCTTTACAGCTGAGTAATATTCCATTATGTAAAAATACAACATGCGATTACTAAAGATTGAACCCATGGCTCTCACATTGAACTACATCCCTGGACTTGTTCTTGCTTTTTATTTTGAGACAAGATCTTGCTAAATCACTAAATTACCCAGGTTGAGCTCTAATTTCTATTCTCTCATTTCATCTTCCCTTGGTGCTGGGATTGCAGGTATGCGCCATCACACCTAGATTTGTGGGTGAGGTTTTTGTTCAGAGATTGGTGGGAAATAAAGCTGAGGTGTTAGCTGTATAACAGTGTAGTGCTGATAAAGAGTACTAGTGAAATCACTGATTAAGGATATTGATGACCTAGTTCAGGTTTTGCCTGAGAAAGAATCTGAAGATTATATCAAGTAACTTATTATTAAAGAAGATAGAAAACCAGCACTATCAGTTAGGGTTCACTAGAGGGATAGAATATATATATATATATATATATATATATATATATTATTTCATGTGATATATATGGATTTATAAGATAGGTTTCCATGGCTACCTGGAGAGCTAAGTCAAGAATGGAAGAACCCAAAAGGGCAACCTATGCACCAGGGAGGAGGAAGATCCAGTCAAAAGTTGAAGGCCTAGAGATGACTTCAGAGTTCTGTGGAATACCAAAGTGCATTCATCTGAAGGCTGAAGAGTCTACCCTGGAACTCTGTAGACAGATGTCCAAAGGCAATGATGAAGACTGCATCTCCACCCAAGGGACTTCCTTCTTCTGTCTTCAATTTTCAATAAGTCAGTCTTTCAGGCACTCATCCAGACACACCAGAACTGTGCTAAACCAATCTGCTAGCTGTCTCCTACTCACATTGGCACCAAAATTCACTCTCACACCAGCACCAGTTTAAATAATCATGTTATATGATTATATCTCTGTTTTTGAATGATGATCAGAAGAGCTGTGGATGATGTGTAGAGAAAGGATGGTGAAAATCAGGGAGATGCTTAGGGAGCTGTCACAGAAGATAGAGTATTAATGACAAAGAATAGTGATGGGAAAGAAAAAAACTACAGGATATAATGTAGGGGTAAAATCATTCCACTGGTTAAGTAGATTTGGGAGTTAAACAGCTAAATGTGTTTGGGGTTTGGGAGCTGTGAAGGTGAAACGATGAGGTCATTATGGATAGGGGTACACAGAGCAAGCTAGGCTGAGTTCTTCTGGTGTTGAAATAATGAGCGGGAGACGTTGCCTAGACATATTGCCCACTGAGGCAAAGAAGAGGAGAGTCTCAGAGTTCAAGAAATTCCTACATTTATGAAGAGGCCAGCAAATCACATATATCAAGGAGTAGCCACTCAAAGAGCAGTTAGAGAGCAGGAAGTGGGCAAAAGAGAGTAGTAAATGGAAATCAGGAGAGATATGCATCTGAAAAGGAATAAGGGGCAATGCTTACTGTTTTAGGATATTTAGTCATTATTATTTAAAAAGTATTCTACTCGAAATGCGTACCTAGTGCTGAAAATTACCCGGTCTCCTTTTTTCATATTCTTTCTGTCCCTTAGGCACTACATAGACTTTATAATTTCACTTTGGTTCCTCAGTTCTTTTTTTTTTTTTTTTTTTTTTTGCGGTACTGGGGATCGAACTCAGGACCCTGCGCTTGCTAGGCAAGCGCTTATTCCACTGAGCTATATCCCCAGCCCCACCTCAGTTCTTTTTTGAACTCTTCCTTTTATCAAAAGAAATACCATAAAACAATATGTGGGTGTTGAAGGTGCACCTGAATCTAGTAAGACCTGCTCACAATGAGTCAAAGAAATCTCTGCTGTGTCATGTTGTATCTCTGGACAAAACCTGAAAATTTACTCCTGTTCCTAGACATATTTCTCATCGTTATAGTGAAATTTGGTGGGTTTTTTTTTTGACATTTGTTTTTAAGATACTTGAATCTCCCAATGAATTTGTTTCTTTTTTAAAGCTGGGATCATATAAATATGATCCTTGTAATTCCCAAATAGGTAAAAGAAACATATCTTGCATGGTAAAGTCAATGTATTAAAGGCTACAAAACTTTTATACCTGAATGTTTATAATTTTCATACAATTTGCTTAACTATTTGGCTAATGTTAGTTACTTGAATTAATAAACATTTTGTAAACTGTGAAATATTTGTACCAAAAGTGTCCTGCTCTTGCCAATGTTGAACTGAAATGTAGTCACATTTGCATCAATAATCTGTACTATCTTAACTCAATCTACACCAATAAGCCACCCACCTTACTACACAGGATCTGTGTTTCTTTTGAGTCACATGCAAGCTTTGCTTAATACTCATTATTCAGATTTTATATGGGCCATCTTCCAATACTACAGTTTTTAGTGTCCGCGTGGGAATAACATGTCCACATCTGCAGGGATCTCTCCCAACTACAAAGCTACCAGTCCTCAAAATGGCAAAGCAGTACTAGATTCTAAGGACAGGTGAAGGAAGTGGCTTTCCCCTCTCTTTGACAATATATAGCAACAAAACTGATTCAAACCAAGATTTCCAACAGTACAGTGTAAAGACCATATTTCCTTTTATTGGTTGATAACTTTCAAGATACTAAGACTACGTGATTGTTAACACAAAACATTAGAAAAGGCTGAAACCATCTTGTACATTTCCTCTGTTAACGTCATCATTCTCGCTTTTCCTCTAAACTTCCATGGTTTCATACCCAAATTCTCCCTCTTTCTCTGGTTATATAGTGATAGGCTATGTATCCCAGGGAGCTCAAAATTGGTCCTAGTGATGTGGTTCTGAACATCGACAATGTCAGTGTCACAGTGATTTGTGTAGTGTGTTCTGTTATACATATATAATACAAATGATATCACCAAAAACTAGATATGTCTCACTTCATGCTGAAAAATGAAAAAGTCTAGGCAATTCAGTGGGTGCTAAGACCAAGTCATTAAAGCCAGGTGTGGGTCCCCAACTGGTTGTTCACAGCCTCTTGAAATATTGCAAACCAAAGACTGCTTAGTCATACCCTACTCTTCAGTTTCAGGGTGCATATTAAGAAATGAGAATGTATTAAGATGGGAGAAAAAGGGACTGATGTATTGCAGTGTCTTTTATTGCTTACTATTCCTTCTCCCTCAAAACGGAATGTTCTGCCATCTTCCATTAAGCCAATGGAAAGGAGTTTAAGGAATCACATAGAATGGTTTAGACAAGCTCCTAGGAGTTTGTGAAATTTAAGTGTGTTGAGTCAGATTTGGAAAGTCTACATGTCATAAAACACAAGAGGTTGGGCCCAAGAGCAGCACTGGAAGTCAACTGTATTTGTACCATGGAAGGGAGATATCCTGGCTACAATAAACTCAGTGAGAGGGAAATTAGGAAAACAACATCCCTCACACTAGCATCAAAAAGAAAATGAAATACTTAAGAACAACTCTAACAAAGTAAGTAAAATATCTGTATATTAAAAATTACAGTACTCTGTAAGAGGAGACTGAAGAAGATATCAGAAAATGGAAAGATATCCCTTGGTCTTGGATAGAAAGGACCATCACAGTGAAAATGGCCATACTCCCAAAATTGTACAGATTTCATGCAAACCCAATTAAAATACCATTAGCATGCCTCACAGAATTAGAGAAAATATTCCTAAAATTCATTTGGAACATGAAAAGGCCTAGAAAAACAGAAGAAATTACCACATTAATAATATTTAGTTGTTGTGGACCAACCGGGTCCACAATCTCCTGAATGAGTGTACAGTGAAGGCTAAATAAAAAGAGGAAAATGGAATGATTTCAAGGCTCCAGGAGGATCAAAGCTCTCTCACAGAAGTCAATATTCTATTAGGGCTAAGAACAAGACCTTCTCTGGTGGCCCATATTTATTTGGTTATCAGAAGAAAAGAGAGGAGTACTCAAGAAGAATAGAATTACTCAAGAACTTCTCCAAATAAGGTATTAAATTAATCCTTAATACGGATTAAATTAATCCACCCATGAGAGTGGATCCAGGTGTCCTTGGCTATGATCTTGTATCATCCTTTGAAGTTTTCCAGCTTTGTCCACCACTATGGGTTTTAATAAGGATAAATGACTCACAGAGATTCACTTACTATGAATCCATCACCCACTTCCAGTCAAGTTGTGCTCCTTTTATACAATGGAGTACTACTTGGCTATAAAGAAGGATAAAGTAAAGACTTTTATAGGTAAATGGATACAACTTAAGACAGTACCCATAAGTGAAATCAATCAGTCTTACATGTGTAAATATCATATTGTCTCCATTATCATAAGAAGTTGAAAGGGTAAATGAGATCCAAACTGTACACTAGGCATTGGGGAATGGGAAGAAACTGTTCAAGAGGAAAAAGAAACTGGGATGAGGGAAAGGAGGAAAAAAAGGAAGATAAGGAAAAGTATATATATACAAATAGCTAAGATAGCTATACTACTAGTTTTATTAGTTCATTGAAAAAAATTATGTGTTTATATTGTTTGATCAGTTCTTCATTCCTATATCTTGTAATCTGGACAACTATTTTGCAGATATCTACTACATTGAACTATGTAAAATATGAATAGAGAAAATATAAAACATTTTATTTTATTTCATTATTTATTTTTATTTAAAAGAGAAAAAACTATAAAAAGTGTTACAAAATTTCAAAACAAGATAGTATGAGAGTAACAGTGGTTAGCATATTGCCTATTATTATCTCCAAAATAGTTGTTCAGATTAGTTTCTTTATTTTCTAGTCTCATGATTCAATATAACCTTATCAAAACTGTACTATTTAACTGTAATAAAAACTTAGCTGTGAACCTTGCAGATAGTATATATGTAGTAAAGTTCTCTTTAAATATTGTATTCTTTACAAATTCTTTACAATAGGAAGGTAAACTTCAGCATCTTTTTCCTATATTTTCCAAATTAGTGGGCGATATTCTTTCCCTATTTTATTGTAATGACACAAGTACAAAGGAAGTTTATTTCTTACTCATGTAACTCTTTCTAGAGGAAAAAGACCTTCCACAAGAAGATCACATGTACATAAAATATATCACATAAAATTCTTTTATTAATTGTTAATCTCATATCACTATGTTATGGTTCATACATTGTGTCAACTTGGGGAGTCTAGAGATTTGGCTGAGTGATTCAGTAGGAAGTCAGGGTGCTTACTTTGTATATATCCTGAGCCAGTGGAAGTGGAGAGCATGGAGGTTATGTGAGAGGTACATGCCCCCTGGGTGGAGGTAGGCTGTTTACAATGTAGGGGAGAGAAGGAGGCTGCTTGCAGCCATTCTTCCCTTTTTGCTGGTTGTTTTTGCTGTGCTCTGCTGCCCTGAATAGTTTGCCCTCTGCCATGTGCCCCTCTGCCTCAGAACCAGCCAAGTATGGACTGAAACCTCCACAAACGGTAAGCTAAATGAACCTTTCCTTCCTTCATTTTGGGTGTTGGGTACTTTGTCTCAGCAACAAGAGAAAAGTAACCAAGACACACTATGACACAGAAAAATGTGTTATGTGTTCTATTTTACAGGCAACATATAAATCTTTGAAGCTCACCCGAATCTATCATTAGCTGATAAACTGTTTTCCTCAATTCAGATGCATAATATGTTCACATCTCTTGTATATTAATATATTGACTTTGATTCTTCATCAGTTTGCCACGTTCCTCTATGGGAAGCATGTACTTGCCTACACTTTCACTTTGACCTCAGTCATGTAACTACTTTCACTAAAAGATGTTTAGAAAATTTGATCCAATCAGGAGGTTGAAAAATATACCTCTGGCACATTTACCACAACCTAGTGATCCAATAAACATGAGCAGTAAAAAGAAGAGAGTTGCTATATCACTTAAACAAATCCACAGTGCACAGCATCATGGCCTTGTTGAGCTCTTTCTACATTACCTGAACCCTACAGAACTCATAAATCTGTGATAATGTACTGAAATGCCATAAATTATGCAGCATTATAATAGCCATAGCTAAGGATACAGTTTTTTATATTTATCCCAGAGCCTTAGTATTCCCATAGTATTGCCAGAATCACCCGTCTCTTCAGGAAGAGTTTCACATATGAATTTCCCAAGAACACTGTGCTCCTATATAGTTCAAATACTGACGGACAGATTGTCTCTGAACTGGAAGATAAGATCATCCGAGCATGTCAGTTCATCACTGCAGCTGATCTTGCTGCCGCTGGGTCTCCCTGTTGACTTTTAGCATAGCCCTACTGTGTAGTATCTGTGATAACTTTATGGGTGTGGATTCTTGTACTGATCATAGAATTCTTGAATTTGGGGTTTTAAGTATATACAAATATATTCATAGTTTCCTTCTTAGCCTCAAGCATACCACCATGCCTGTATGGTCACAACCACAGTACATTGTATTATAATGATCTACCCCTAAAACTTTTGGGCTTAATGTATATTTGAGACCAGATCAACAGTGAGTACCCAGTTTGTTCCTTTTAGGGTTTTCTTGCCAGCCAGGACTACCCCAAATCACAACCTAAAGATGATGATAATAAAGGCAAAAGAAGTGCTAATCTATTTCTTCCCTTAAGTCATTGCTATCTAGAAAAAGAAGAGTACATCAGCCCAAAGCATGAGGAAATTATAAAGATCAAAGCATATGTTAAGGCAATTGAAACTAAGAAAACAACACAAAGCATTAAAGAGTCAAAGAATTGATTTTTGAAAGTATAAATAAAATTGATAATCCCTTAGCCAACCTTATCAATAAAGGAAAGAAAAAACTCAAATTCATGCAGTAAGGAATGAAAAAGGTGAAATCACTACAGAAACTAGAAGTTCAGAAGATCTTCAATACCTACTTCAAAACTCTTTACTCTCATAGGATGGAAAACACAGAAGAAATGGACAGATACCTAGATACACATGAATTATCAAAGCTGAATCAAAAAGATATGAAAATCCTGCGTAACACAATATCAGACTATGAAATTGAAACTCTAATAAAATCCTACTAAACAAATAAAAGCCCAGGTCCTGCTGAATTCTACAAGAAACTTGGAGAAGATTTAATACCAATTCTTCTCAAACTTTGTAATGAATAGAAAGAGAAGAATTCTCCTCAACTCATTCTTTGAGTCAAATATTATCGTGATACCAAACCCAGAGAATGACCCAACCAAAAAAGAGTACTATAAGCCTATATTCCTAATAATCATAGATGCAAAAATTCTCAATAAAATACTAGCTAATACAATGCAGCAAATCATCAAGAGGACAACACAACATGACCAAGTGGGATTCATCCCAGAAATGCAGGGACACTTCCATATATGCAAATCAATACACTATATCAACAGATCCAAAGACAAGAATTACATGATCACTCAATAGATGCAGAAAAAGCTTTTGATAAACTCCAACAACTATTCATGATAAAATCTCTACAGAAAATTGCAACAGATGGACTTTACTTCAATTTCATAAAAGCCATCTATGACAAACCAATAGTCAACATCATACTAAATGGACAAAAACTGAAAGCTTTCACTTTAAAATCAGGAACAAGACAAAAATGTCCACTGTTACCACTCCTATTCTGGAGTGGTAGTTCTGGAACTACTAGCCAGAGCAATTAGACAAGAGCAAAAAATAAAAGGAAGAAGGATAGGAAAGGAAGAAGTTAAATGATCATTATTCACAGATGACATGATACTCTAAATAGAAGACCCTAAAACCTCCACCACAAGACTCCTAGAATTAATTAAAAACTTCAGTAGCATAGCTGGATACAAAGTTAACATTAAAAAACAAATAGCATTCCTATACCTTTCACAATATCACCCAAAAAGTTGAAATACCTAACAAAAGGCATAAAAATGTAGACAATGAAAATTACACTACTCTGTAAAAAGAGACCATAGAAGATTTCAAAAAATGGAATGACAGTCCTTGCTCATGGATAGGAAAAAATCAACATCATGAAAATGGCCACACTCCCAAAATTGTTATACAGATTCAGTGCAATACTGATGAAAATACCATTGATATATCTCACAGATCTAGGGAAAATATTTCTAAAATGCGTAAAATTGCTAAAATTCATCTGGCACCAGAAGAGACCCAGAAAAGCAAAAGCAATCCTGGGCAACAAAGGCAAGGCAGGAGGTATAACAATCCCCAATTTGAAATTATACTACAAAGCTACTGTGATAAAATCAGCATTGTATTGGCAAAAAAACAGACCTGAAGATCAATGGAACAGACTAGCAGATGCAGCCACAACCACAAACATGCTTAGCCACCTTATCTTTGACAAAGGGGCCAAATATATTCACTGGAAAAAAGATAGCCTCTTTAATAAATGGTGCTGGAAACACTGGCTTTCCACATGCCAAAGACAAAAACTAGACCCAAGCCTATCATCATGCACCAAAATAAAGTAAAAATGGCTTAAAGATCTAAATATTAAAACAGAAACACTAGATCTACTGGAAGAAGAAGTAAGTGGAAATCTTGAAGACATAGGGGTAGGCTGGGAGTTCATGAACAAAAAACAAACTGCATGGGAAATACTTCAAAGAATCAACAACTGGAATCACATCTTATTGAAAAGCTTTTGCACATCAAAAGACATCACCCTCAGAGGGAAAAGAAAACCCACGAATTGGGAAAAAAATTTAGCCAACTATCCCACAAAGGACTCCTGTCTAGAACATATAAATAATTTGAAAATATTAGGTCCCCAAAATTGAAAGAACCAATCCAAAAATGGGCATCTGAGATGCATATACACTTCTCTGATAAAGAAATACAATAGGCAAATAAATACATGAGAAAAGGTTCAATGTCATTAGTCATTTGAGAAATATATATTAAAACAACAGAGATTCCACTACCTCACCCCAGAAAGCAGGGTTATCACCAAGAAATCAACCCATATCAAATGCTGGTGAGGATGTGGGGGAAAAGGAAGTCTTCTCCGCTGCTGGTGGAAATGTAAACTGGTGCAACCACTGCAGAAATCAGTCTGGAGATTCCCAGTAAGCTAGGATTAAAGTTCCCATTCAACCCAGATATTTCCTTTCTGGGTATTTTTCCAGAAGAACTAAAAACATCATACCACAGTGACATATGCATATCCATGTTTATAGCAGCAGAATTTGTCATAACTAAATCTTGGAAACACCCCAAATGTCCATCAGCTGAGGAATGGGTAAAAAAAGCTGTGATATTTTTATACAATGGACCATTACTGAACTGCCTTAGCCTCCCAAGTGCTGGGATTACAAGTGTGTGCCACCACGCATGGCTACTCAGCTATAAAGAAAGATAAATTTGAGGATTTTATAGGTTAATGGATACAACTAAAGACCATAGTAATAAGTGAGATAAATCAGACCCTTATGCGTAAATATTATATTGTCTCTAGTGTAAAAATCTGAAAACATAAGTAAATTCTGAAGGGTACAATAGATATTGTGAATGAGAAACAAAATGCTCAAAAGGAAAGAACTGGGATGAGGGAATGAGTAAAGAATGAAAGAAGGAAAGGAAAAATCATTTACATATTCACAAAATAGCTAAGATAACTTCACTATTAATTTGGTTTATTGAAAGGTACAGTTAATGTGCAATTGTTTGATCAATCTTTTATAACTGTATCTGGTAACCTGAGCAATTACTTTGAAGATAATATGTAATACAACAACCATTGCTAAGTTCCTATCGTTTAGTTTTGAAATTTTGTATTACTTCTATTATTTTTGTGTTGTTTTGTTTTTGTTACTTTGTTTCTGTTCTTTTCCTTTCAAAATAAAATTTTAAAAAAGAAAAATGAAAAATTTATGGCCAGAATAAGCAAAAGGAGACCAATCATGAAGAGGAGCAAAGGTTCTTTGTTTCTTCCTGCAGGACTAAGTTGCTGAGAAGAGACAATAAATGTTTGCCTTCTAGTGCTAACTGTGATTATCTGAAGGTGCCAAAAGCACAGATGAGAGGAAAATTTGTAGATACCAAAACTGGTTTTCTTTGTCCAAATGAAACAGATAGCTGGACAATGTCGAACAAGCTAGCTGGGAGACTTAATGAGTGTTCTCAGGAGAAACAGAGACACTCTCATGTGGATTGTTTCAAGCTTTACAAAATAATTTACTTAAATTTATTCAGATTGCCCCTCCTAGAGGACTTCTGTCAGCCTGACTGAGTGAGTAGGACAAGAGTTTACTGTGCTGCTAGTGAGTCAGAGGAAAACTAGAATATAGAATAAGCCAAGAAATGGGCGCACAAGAAATCTAGAGTGTGCTATATCAGTGCTTCCTATTCGATTTTAAAAGAGAGGAAAAATTTATATCTATGACCATAGACAAGTGAGAACAATACACAAACTAGAACTTGTTCCATTCTTACAGTGTGTATGTCAGTAGCTGGTGTGGTTTAGTTCAAATTCTCATGTGCTCGGAGGTGGGGCTTAGGAGATGTGCTTGGATTGCAGGGACACAGCTGGCTTTGCATTGAGGGCTAGGGTCTTGTTAGAGGTAGGACACTGGGGTCCTGTGATCTAGAAGGGCGTATCTGCCTCCCTAGTTCCTCCCTTTTCTCTCTGCTTGGCAAGAAGTGAGCAGTTTTCTCCTCCTTAGGCACTCTGACGTGGCGTTTAAGCCTGCTGAGCAGGGACTGAAACTTCTACAGTGTGAGCGAAAATAAACCTCTCTTTTAAGTTGCAGATCTCAGTGTTTTGTCCCAGCAGTGATGAGAAGCTTGACCAAGGCAGTACCTATTTCATGATCTTTATGGAGGGTAGGTTGGGAGAGAGAAGTTACATGGAACTGAAGAAAAATGTGGGTTACTAGACTTTCCTCTCTTACAGAAAAAGATAACAATAGATGTATAAATATAAATCTTTGTGATAATGGTCAGAGTTGAAAATATCAGATCTGGAGAGTGATGCAAAGCTATGGAGGTCACCAAGGACGAGAAACACTGGATGGTCGGGCAGGTGTCTGACAGACAAAAGAGTTATAATTTCCAGAACACAGAGATCAAGAGCATAAGGTCTAGTTTTCAGGAAAAAGTATGGTGCAGTAATGGTTAGGTGGTAAGTATTTCTATAAAAAATAACTAAGGTAGAAATAAATTTTGTATTTAAAAAAAATTAAGTTGAGCTTAAAAAGAATAGGGCCCCAAGTCCAAAGGAGACCTGGATGTATTAGAAAGGAACTGGGATAGAAAACTAAACACACTCACCATAAAGTATAGGGCTGAGAGCATGATTGCCCACTGGCAGCCTTTGGGTGAAACTGACGAATGGATATATTGGATACAGCTCCCCAAACTTTTTAAAATATCTGAATTCTGGACTGAGTGGATTTTGAATGTTAATACCAAAAAGACATAAATGTATGAGGTGATAATGTCAGATAACAAAAGCTGGTTGTTCTAGAGTATATACATATTTGAAAAACATGTTTACTTAATAAATAAATACTACTTTTGACAGTTAAATAATTAATAAAATCATATGAAAAAGTCATTTGCATTGAAGCAATTGTCATTGTTCCAACAGAAATTCCTTTTTTATATTTTCCAAGAAAAGATAATTGTGTCAACATTTCAAACTTCAGTTTTTTATATAAAAAAATGGAAGTTCTATTTTTGTTTAAAAATTGGAAAATCAAGCAACACTGGTCACATGACTTATGTAAGATCAATAAATTATATTTTTGTTTTCTTTGTTTGAATTTGTAAATAAATGGGAAAATGTTTTGAAAATCAAAATATCAGGGCCAGGGATACAGTTCAGCAGCACAGGACCTGCCTGGCAAGTGCAAGGAGAAGTGCTGGGCACAGACTCATTCTGCTTGCAGGCGCTTACCCTCCCACAGAGAAAATGGAGAGACTACCACATGCAGATTCACTCTGCCTGCAGGGTTTGTGCCTCTTACTTATTTTACTCAAAATTATACATCACTATAAAAATTCAAATTTTTACTCTTTTATGGAACACGACCAATTGTGTATAAATACTGTTATCCATTCAGCTGTCAATGAATATGTAGGCAATTTCCAAGATTTTGCTATTATGAACAGTGTTGTTACAAACAGGAGTATGTAGGTGTTATAGTTGATACATTGTGTCAACTGGGGAGTCTAGAGGTTTGGCTGAGTGATTCAGCAGGAAGCCAGGGTGCTTACTTTGTACACATCCTGAGCCTGTGGAAGAGGAGGGCATGGAGACTGAGTGAGAGCTACATGCCCCCTGGGTGGGGGTAGCCTGTTTACAATGTAAGGGAAGAGAAGAGGCTGCTTACAGCCATTCCTCCTTTTGCTCTCGTGGTTTTTGCTGTGCTCTGCTACCATGAACATTTGCCCTCTGCCATGTGCCACTCTGCCTCAGAACCAGCCAAGTATTGACTGAAACCTCCACAAACTCTAAGCTAAATAAACCTTTCCTTCCTTAACTTTGGGCTTTGGTATTTTGTCTCAGCATTGAGAAAAAAGTAACCAAGACAGTAGCTAACACTGTGATATGATGCCTTCAGTTCTTTTAGGGAAACACCTGGAAGGGGACTAGGTGTGTCAAGCGGAAATTCTAGCTCTTGGTTTTTTGGGAATTTTCATAGTCAACATACAAGTTTATATTCCCCTCCCCCAACAAAGTCAAAGTGTTCCATTCTCACTGCAGCTTCACCAGCATTTCCTATTGCTTGTTTTCTTGATGGTAACCTTACTTTTTGGAGTCTGATGAAATCTTAGTGTTGTCTGAATTTCCACTTCTGTAATAATCAGTTATGGTGAACTTTTTTTCATGTATTTTTTGCCCATTTGTACTTCTGAGAAATGTCTATTCATTTCAGTTACCTGTTTTTTTATTGTGTCCTCTATGTTAGAAGGTCTATTTTTATTTTTTCAAAGAGAAAGGAACAAAAAGACAAAAACAAAACAACACAACAAAAATACAGAATTATTGAAAAAGATGAGGCAATCTAATTTTTTCAGTTCTTTATATATTGTAGATTAGTCCTGTCTGAGGAGAGTTGGCAAAAGAATTTTCCCATTCTGTACGTTGTCTCTTCATTCTGTTGCTTGTTTCTTTTGCTGTACAGATTCCTTTTAATTTGATTTGATTTAATTTTTTTATTCTTGGTACCATATTTTCTGCCATAGAGTTTCTGTTCGGAAAGTCCTTGCTTATGCTTATGTTAAGAGTTTCATCTGCTTTATGCCCCAGCAGGTTATGTGTTTCTGTTTTAAAATTAAGTCATTGATCTATTTTGATTTTAGTTTAGTAGTTATTGACATATATGAGTTTAAATTTAATCTTCTACATTTAAATATTCAATTTTTCCAACACCATTTCTTAAAGAGGCTAACTTTCCTCCAGTGTATTTTTTTGGTCCCCTTGTCAAAGATCAAAGAGCTGTATGTGCTTGTGGTTGTTTCTGCATCCTCTGTTCCGATCTGCCTGTCCACATTTCTGTTTTTGTGCCAGTACTATGCTGCTCTTTTCACTGTAGATTTCTAAAAGAACGTCACATACAAATTTGCAATGTCTCTTGCTTTGCTCTTATTTCCCAGGATTTCTTTAGCTATTCTAGTATCTTCAGGACCTATATGAATTGTACAGTTATTTTCTCTAGCTCTGCGAGGATTACTGTTCATATTTTGATTGAGATTTTGAAAAGTCTGTGTATAAATTTTGGAAATATGGCTATTTAGATGACACTCGTTCATCTGTCCAAGAAAACAGCATATCTTTTCATTTTCTGATAATCTCTTTGATCTTCAGAGTATCAGAGTTTTCACTTTCTTGTTAGTTTAATTCCTAAGTGTTTATTCATTTTTTCTAACAGAACTGTGAATGGTAATATTTTACTAATTTCCTTTTCAGTGAATTCATTATTGCTTTACAGGAATGCTGTTGGTTTTTTCTCTTTTACTTTACTTTATTAGTACCTGTGTATAGGTACTAATGTGTATTGATTACATTCTCTGTTGAAAGGTGGTGCATGTACCAAACACATCTTAACTCATGTTTCATCCCTTTTCCCTTCTTTCCATACACACTTCAACCATTTCTTGATGCCCTATCTTTTATTTTGTACATGTTTGCAGTACATAATGTTTATATGCCTTCTGTGGAGTTAGTCACTTGATCTTCATGTTGATGTTGCACCCTGCTGCATTACTGAATGGGTTATTAATCCTAGAGATCTGTTGGTGGAATTTTTTGGGTCTTCTATGTAGAGAGAATCATGTTGTTTGCAAATGATGGTAATTGACTTCTTCCATATATATCCTTTTATTTGCTTTTTATATATCCTTTGTATTTCATTTTTTTACCTGATTGCTCTTGCTAAATTTTTGTGTACTGTGTTAAATGAGAGTGGTAATAATGGACATCCTTGTCTGGTTCCTCATTATAGAAGGCAATCTTTCAATTTTTGCTCATTTAATATGATATTTGCTGTAAATTCAGCATGAACAGCTTTTTTTTTTTTTTTTTTTTTTGCAGTACTAGGGATCGAACTCAGGACCTTGTGCTTGCCAGGCAAGCACTTACTCCACTGAGCTATATCCCCAGCCCACCTTTTTTCAGATGAGATAAGATTCTGTGTACCTTTTTTCTTGAGTATATCACTGGTGGATATTGGAAATTGCAAAGGATTATCTGTATCTATTAAGATGCTACTGTAATTTTTGTCCTTACTTCTGTTTATGTGATATATTAAGCTTATTAATTTGAATATGTTGAATTCTGCTTGCACCCCTGCGATGAAGACTACTTGGTAATGATGAAAATTCCACTTATTTTTAGTTTTCAAATGTTCTGAAAAGGATGGGTTTCCATTCTCTTTTTACTCTGATTAGTACATGTTTGCAGTACATAATGATCACCTTCACTGTAGGGGATTGGTACATACCCACTGTCTGATGGTTTGATTTATTTTACTTGCCATTATCTTGTTCAGAATATTTGCATCAATGTCCATTAAAGAGATCAGTTTATATTTCCCTTTTTTCCTTGTACCCTCTCATCTAATTTTTGAAACAAGAACTTCCATGAATGACTACACCTATCCTCTTGATTTGATTAAGAATTTAAGCAGTATTGGTGTTACATTTTCCCTTAAGATTTTGTAGAATTCAGCAATGAACCCATAAGACATGGACTTTTCTTGGTTGGTTTTATAGCACTGCTTTAATTTCATTGCCTGTTATTGGATTATTCAGGGGTTATATATCTTCTTGGTTCAATTTTGTTAATTCATATGTCTTTAAGGATCTATCCATTTGTTCTGAATTTTCTGATTTAATGGCAAAGGGTTCTGCAAAATACTTGGCAATAATTTTAATGTTGGCAGTATCTGTTGTCATTTTACCTTTTTCATATCTATTTGCATTCATTTGGGTCTTTTGTTTCTCTTTTTTATAAGATTGGCTAAGGATTTATTTTGTTTATTCTCTTCAAAAACTAGCTCTTTGGTTCATTGATTCTTCATATTTTTTTCACTCTCCATTTAATTGTTTTTTGTTCTGATGTTTATAATATCCTTTCTTGTATTAGCTTTGGATTTGAATTTTTCTTGCTTTCCAAGGCATTAAACTGCATCATTAGGTTACTTATTTGAGTTGAATATTTTTCTGATGGGCATTCAGAGCTCTAAAATGTCCTCTTCTGATAGCTTTCATTTTGCCCCATAAGTTCTGATATGTTGTACAGGCAATATCATCTAATTATAGGAGTTGTCTTTTTCCTTGGCTTCTTTTGTGACCCACTGATTATTCAAGAATGTGTTGTTCAATTTCCATATTTTTGTGCTTTCTTTTGTCACTAATTTCTAGTTTCAATGCAATATTATCTGATAATACCTGTCATACAATTTTGATTATTTTTTATTTAATTAAGCCTGCTTTATCGGGTAGTATATTGTCTTTTCTGGGGAAAGTTGCATGTGCTACTGAGAAGAGTGAATTTTTTTGCTGTGAATTTTAGGTCCATTGTTTGAAGGTTTGATTCAACTCTGATATTTCTTTTTTCAAATTAATTTTATCAATACACATCTCAGTTACTTTTCTCTCAGTGCTGAGACAAAATACTCAGCACTGAAGTTAAGAGAAGAAAGGTTTATTTATCTCACAGCCTGTAGAAGTTTCATAAATAGTTGACACCAAGGCAAGATGGCTGATGGCAGAGGGGCAAAAGTTAATGATGGCAGAAGACAGTAAAAACAATGGAAAGAGGGACAAGTCTCTTTCTGTCTCTTATATTGTATGCACGCTAACCATCCTAGGTCAGGTGTAGAACTCACACCCTTAATCCCAGCATTGGATCATGAATCAATCAAAAACTCTAGATTTATTCACCTCTGAAGAGCCTACTACCTATGACTGCATGAGACTTTGAGCAGGCATCTAGATATAAACCATAACATTACATTTTAGATATAGATAATGACAGCACTCATCAAGGGAATTTGTACCTGTATGTGATATATCTTGATTCTTCTTTTTTCCCCAGTTCCCCCTAAAATTTGAGTGCACAGTTTGGAACATATGTATTTATAGTTATTATCTTTGTCTATTGATTTGTTCCCTTCACCAATATGCAGAGACATTCTTTGCCTATTCTGATCAGTTTGAGCTTAAAGTCCAGTTTATGTGAGAATAGGGTAGCTATTCCTGCTTTTTTTCAGATTCCAATGATATTGAATACTGTTTTCCGTCCTTCATTTTTAGTTTCTGATTTTTGGATGGAACTAAAAGTGTCTCTTGTTTCTTGATCCATTCTGTCAACCTGTGCCTTTTGGTTAGAGAAATGAGACCATTCACAGTTGTTTGATCAGTCTTGCATGTCTATATTTGTTTTCCTGAGTATGCACTTCAAAGTTATCAAAACGTAATACAGCAACCATTGTTAATTCCCTGTCACCTTATCTGTAATTCAGTTTTGATTATACTATTCTGGTGCTACTTTGTAAGTGGCTGTTTGTTAATATGTTTTCATTCTTTTACTTTTTAAAATAAAAAAGAGAGTTAATATTGAAAATTATGCATGAAAGTCATTGTGTTTTCTTTCTATTGTCTGTCCTGTTTCCTCAGTGCTGTTTCACCACCATCTAGAACAAAATTGATATAAAATGCTGTCAAATAAACAGTTTTTGTTCTGTTCTTCTTACTGATATTTCTGATTTCAGTATCTGGTTGACTTGAAATTATACTACAAGGCTACTGTGATAAAATCAGCATGGTATTTGCAAAAAACAGACCTGAAGATCAATGGAACAGACTAGAAGATGTAGCCACAACCACAAACACACTTAGCCATTTTATCTTTGACAAAGGGGCCAAATATATTCACTGGAAGAAAGATAGCCTCTTTAATAAATGGTGGTGGAAAAACTGGCTTTCCTCATGCCAAAGACTAAGACTAGACCCAAGCCTATCACTATGCACTAAAATAAAGACAAAGTGGCTCAAAGGTCTAAATATAAGACAGAAACATTCCATCTACTGGAAGAGAAAGTAGGTAGAAGTCTTGAAGACATAGTGGTAGGCAGAGAGTTCATGAACAAAAACCAAGCTGCACAGGAAATACTTAAAAGAATCAACAACTGGGATCTCATCATACTGCAAATTTTTTTCATATCAAAATAAATGACCAACAGGGTGATAAGAAAACCCACAGATTGGGAAAAATTTTAGTCAACTGTCCCTCAGACAAAGGACTTCTACCTAGAAAATATAAACAATTTTTAAAAATCAGGCCCCCAAAATTCAAAGACCCAATACAAAAAATGGGCATTTAAGATAAATACACACTTCTCTGATAAAGAAATAAAATGGGGGGCTGAAGATATAGCTCAGTGGGATAAGTGCCTGCCTGGCAAGCACAAGGTCCTGAGTTCAATCCCCTGTACACAAAAAAAAAAAAAAGAAAAGAAATACAATGGGCAAATAAATACATGAGAAAATGTTCAACATCAGTTTTCATTTGAGAAATACATATTGAAACAACACTGAGATTCCATCTCACCCAGAAAGAATGGCTATCATCAAGAAATCAGTAGAAATCAGTGCTAAAGATTCTTCAGGTGCCTTGTTAGGGCAGAGCATGGTGGTCCTTGAGGGCAACCCTGAGTACTCCACCGGGTCCCTGGGAGTGCCTTGTTAGGGCAGAGCCTGGCAGTCTGTGGGAGTGAACCCACGGACTGGTCTGGGTCCCCAGGAATGCCTCCCTGGGGCAGAGCCTGGCGGTCTGCGGGGACAACCCCGAGGACTAGTCCAGGCCCACAGGAGGGCCTTGCTGGGGTGGAGCCTGGCAGTCTTTAGGGGTAACACTGTAGACCAAACCAGGCCCTCAGGAGTGCCTTGCAGGGACAGAGCCCACTGGTCTGTGGGGTCGACCCCACAGACTCAAGCAGGACCCCAGGAGCGCCTTGTTGAATTGGAGCCCAGCAGTTGGCAGTGGCGAACCTGCGGACTGGACCAGACCCCCAAGAGCCTCAAGAACATATTAATCGGGTGTGACCATAGTGTATTTTATTCCCTGCATATGTACTGTCTTTGAGGATGGGTGCTTTTCTACCTAGTGCCATAGTAATTTGAGTGCACCCATACTTGTTACATCATAATTTGAAGCAGCCATGTGCCTTCCCAATGTGAGAGCCCAAGGGAGTAAATAAACCAAAAACTACAGTTATTATCAGAGGAAAAACGATTGATTGGATGGGAAAACAATGGAGATGAGGGTGGAAAAAACTGATTAATCAAACGTGCCATTATTTGTATAACTGAGTAAGAAAAGTAAAGACATCATTTTGTAATACAGCGTTTATTTTTAATTCCCCAATATCTGCTCTATAATTCTGTGTTTATTTTATCGTTTTTGTGTTATTCTGGTTTATAAATGAGTAAGAAATGCGAAGATAACATTATGTTATACAAGAGCCATTGTTAATCCCCTACTATTTTCTGTATAATTGTGTATTTCCTTCATCGTTTTTGAGATAACTGAGTAACAAATGTGAAGATGATATTATGTAAAACAGCATTCATTGTCAACTCCCTACTAACTTCCCTATAATTTGTGTTTTTCCTTATTGCTTTTGTGTTATTCAAGTTTATATTCTTTTATCTTTAAAATTTAAAAAAATGATTCCTCAGTAAACTAAGATTAGAGACCCCATTCAACCCAGCTATTTCCCTCCTGGGTATTTTTCCAGAAGAACTGAAAACATCATACCACAGCAATATATGTGCATCCATGTTTATAGCAGTGCAATTTTTAATAGCTAAATTATGGAAGCAACCCAGATGTCCATCAACTGAGGAATGGATAAAAAAGATGTGGTAGTTTTATACAATGGAGTATTACTCAGCTATAAAGAAAGATAAACTAGAAGCTTTTATAGGTAAACGGATGCAGTGTGAGACCATACTATTAAGTGAAATAAGTGAGACTCACATGTGTAAGCGTCATAGTGCCTCCCTAGTATAAGAACCTGAAAGAGTAAATAATATCTGAAAAGTACAATAGATGTGAAAGGCAAAGGAACTGCTCAAATTGAAAATAACAACTGGGATGAGGGGAAGGAAGAGAAAAACTAGGTATATGTATATACACAAGATAGCTACTAATTTCTATTAGTTTATTGAAAGGAATAGCTAATGAGCAATTGTTTGATCAATCTTGCATGCCTGTGTTTGCTTGTCTGAGTAACAACTTTGAGGATAGCAGTGTGTAGGATAACATTGTTGATTTCCTATTGCTTTGTTTTGAAATTCTGTATTATTTTTGTTGTTTTTATGTTGCTTTATTTATGCTTTTGTTATTCTGTTTTTGATATTTTCTATTTAAAATTAAAGAAGAAAAAGAAAAGATGTATGTATATACAAGAACAGCTGAGATAAGTGTATTGCTAAGGTCTATTGGTTTATTGAAAGGAATAGTTAGTTCTTATTTTTTTCTTTTCTCTTGACTAATTATGCATGCTTATTTCTGGTAATCTGAACAACTAATTTGAAGACAACACTCATTGCTGAATTCCTACCATTTTGTTTGATGAACTCTCATTTGTAATATTTTTTATTACTTGTTATTGTCTTTAATTGTTGGACCAGTCTTGCAGTCTTACATTTTATAATCTGAGCAACTTCATTGAAGATAACAGTATGTACTATAGCAATCATTGTTAATTCCTATGATGTTATTTTGAAATCCTGTTATTTTGTATTGTTTTCATATTGTGTTGTTTTTGTCTTCATTGTTGTTATTTTATTTTTTTTACTCTTTAAAGTAAAACAAGATAAGGTGGCTGAGTGTGTTTGAGGTTGTGTCCACATCTTCTAATCTGTTCAACTGATCCTCAGGGTTTTTTTTGCCAGTACCATGCTTATTTTATCACCAAAGCTTTGTAGTATAATTTCAAGTCAGAAGTTGTGATGCCTCCTGACTTGTCTTTGTTCCTCAAGATTGCTTTTGCTATTGTAGGTTTCTTCTTGTTCTAGATGAATTTTAGGTGTATTTTCTCTATTTCTGTGAGGAGTACTAATGGTATTTTGACCAGGATTCCCCTTAGTTTAAAAAGTTTATTACTATATCATATTATTTTTATACACTCCAATTTTAAAATTATTTTCTATGCTAATTCTGTTTTAGTGTAAAGATTATGTAAACATCTATTTCAATTTTCTAATTCATTAAAATTTACATTTTTCATGACACCATTTTGAGATATATGTCACATATCATTAATTCTCAAGCATGTCAAAGGGCATAATTTCATTTTTAGAGTACTCATTTATGTGATATCACAATAGTCAAATTTAAAAACATTTTCAAGCTGCTATAAAGAAATCCTGTAGCAACCAATAGTCACACCTTATTGTTCATTCTATTAGCTATAGCCAACTACTAGTCTATTTCCGTGGATACCCTATTCCACACACTTCACACAAGTGGATATGGGCTGCAGTGAATAATTTCTTATGCCTCTCATGCTTTCTGGATTTTCATAAATTTCAGCATTTGCTAAATCTATTTTCATTTGCCAATTGTATACTCTTGAATAGAGATACTGTATTTTGTTTACCCATTCATCAATTGATGAATGAAGTTTTTCTTTATTTCTTGGTATTATGAAAATTCATGAAGTGACTTATGTGGACATATTTTTCACATGTATCTTCATTCTTTTCAGTATACACTGCCGAATAGAATTGCTCAGTACAATGGTAACACTATTTTGAATATTTTGAGGAAGTGCTAAGCTTTTTGCCCAATAAATCATTGTCAAATTCAACCAGCAGTATGAAAACTGAAAGTGTTATTAAGAACCAAAATGTGCAGTAGATACTGTGAAATAAGAAGAAACTGCTCAAAAGGAAATGGGAACTTGGGAAGGGGGAGGAGGAAAGGAATCAAGGGAAATAAAAGGGAGAAAAGAAGGACAAAATGAACAAAGAGCTTTGTGAATGGGGAGGAGGAGGAGTTTTGAAAGGGGACATGGGAGTGGGGGAAAAAGGTGAATCAAGATATATCACGTACAGGTACAAATTCCTCAGAATCAGTGTGATCATTATGTATATCTAAATTGTACCAATAATTTTAAATTTTAAAAATTCAACCAACCATGTGTGAGAGTTCCAATTTTTCCATATTTTCACCATTGTTACTGCCTATCACCCTAAATATTGCCAATATATTAGAGTTCTGCAGAGGAACATAGTTAATGCAAAATACATGTATGATTATGCAAGAGATTTATTAGGCATGCTTATTGGATCTTCTGATGGAAAAGTCCCAGTGGCACTGTATGTCTTAACTATTCAGTTCTGCTCCAGTTCAAATGTAGCCATAAACAATATGTAAATAAACAAATGAACATGGCTGTGTTATAGTAAAACTATCAAAGTAGAAAGCAGGCTACATGTAGTCTGTCGGTTCTAATTCCTGATCCCTGCTCAGAGATGTTAGGGACCAAGTTTATTCTTTCCTTTGTTCTTTCAGCCTAGCAAAACAAACACAAAACAAAACAAAACAAAATGAACAAAAGCTTTTACACATTGTATACTCAATATTATTTGTTTAAATTATCCAAACTCTTTCCACTAGGATAAAAATTGGTGCAACCTCTGTAGAGAACAATTTGGCATATTGATCCGGGGAAGATGGCGACCAGGTGAGCAGCAAGGGAGCGAACATCCTTAATAAACACCACCAGCTCGAGACAGACTTGGCGAGCGTGAATGCCGGGACCTCGGCTGGGAAGTTTAAACTGGGTGTATTTCTCTGAGATGCCGGGGGAGATGTGGTAGGGCGGACCAGGCTGCCGGGGCGAGACGTGGGAAAGCCCCAGACGCTGGGAGCCAGGGACGATCCCCGCAGGAGAAGAAGTTTGGCTCGGTCCAAGCGCAGTGGGAGCGCAGCCAGCTCGGTCCCTCCCGCCTCCCGAGCCGGCGCAGCCCCCCGGCGACTCCCGACAGAGATCGGCTTGCTAGCGGCGGAGACGCCCGGCAATCCCACGTTTCGTGCGTGTCGGGCGGGCCGCGCGGAGGGCCCCAAGCGCCGGGAGGGGAGAGAAAGATTTGCTGGGTCCTAGCGCCCTGAGAATACAGACAGCTCGATCCCTCCCGCCTCCCGACCCGGCGCAGCTCTCCGGCGACTCCCGACAGAGATCGGCAATCTGGCGGCGGCAACACCTAGCGGTCTCACATTTCGTGCGCATCGGGCGGGCCGCGCAGAAAGCCCCAAAGGATAGACTGGCACCTTGGAACCTTCATGCCTGCAGGGACTCCAATAACTGGTGAGATATCGGCGCTCCCGATCAGATCACCGAGTGGGGGAGGAGATCCACCCCTATACCTGCAGGGAACCCTGGGAGGGTGGGGGAGCAGTCTTACACACCTCACCCAGGTCACTAGGTAGGGAGTATCTAACCAATATCTTACAGCCTTTTAAGCGGAACTCTCAGCAGAAAGCTTAAGGGACATTCTCCCAAAGAGAAGGAATCATTCGAGCAGCCTTTGCAGCTGACCTTCACCTGCTGAATTGACTTTGGAATTTATAGCTCCACATTTTGAATCTGATACCCAAAAATGGGAAAACAGAGGGGCAAAACGCAGTCTCAAAACTCAACCCCACCCAGAACAAGTTTTGAAGAGGAAGAAACAAGGGAATCAGGAAGCCTCATAACTTCAAGATATGAAACGATTGCATCCGAAATTAAACAACTCCAACAGGCCATGAAA
>PVLD010016860.1:0-43666 GCA_004027595.1 Dinomys branickii
GGAGAATGTCCCTTAAGCTGTCTGCTGAGATTTCCGCTTCTACTCCCTACCCCAAGACCTGGCCGGGGCGAATAAACAGCTCACCACCCCAGGATTCTTGCAGATAGGCCACTCAGGTATTCCTCCCTGGGTGGAGCTCCTTCCCCCCTCTCAAAACCCATTGGGACACCTAAGTAGGTCTTCCCACCCAGGAGATCCCGCAGTCCTTAAAGCTGCTTTGATGTCTCTCGCTGGGCTGAGCTTCTTCCCGATTCAGGAAAAACCGGTTAGAGCGCGCACTTAACTCACCCTGTGATCGTGCAAACAGGAGTGCCGTTCAGATGTTTTTCCCTGGATGGAGCTTTTCCCCGACTCAGAAATCCCGCCAGCCGGTCGCTGTTGCTCCAGTTCGCGCAGTGCTGACTGCGGGGGTGGGGTTCTGAGCGGGATCCCAGAGCGCTGCCCGGTTTGGCGCAGTTTGTCCCAGAAGCGCGTTCTCTGTCTGGTTCAGGAGCTGAAGCCGTTCTTCCCTCTGCACTCGCTCTCTTGGCTGGTCGTCTTCTTTCTGGAAGTCCTCATTTCTGTCTTCATATTGCTATTTCATTGTTTGGGTGGTAATCCTCTGGGAGGTTCTCTCTCTGCTGCCTACCCGGTCGCCATCTTCCCGGAAGTCCCTCTATTTCTTCATATGATTTTAAGGTACAATCAAGTGTCCTTTTATTTTAACCTACAGTACTACTTATAGCAGTTCTTTCAAGACATGATAATGAGGTCCCTCAGTACTGGTCCATCTGGGAATGTCATTGTCCCTTACTTTTGAGAGACTGTTTTACTAGATAAGGATTTCTTAGTTTATAGAAGTTTGTTTTTATTTCTTTTCTTCCAGCATTTTGAATATATCCAGTCAGGGCTTCTGGCTTTCTAAGTTTCGGATGAGAAATATGCTAAAAGTCTTATTGAGGATCTCTTGTATACAACAAATCACTTCTCCCTGCTTTCAGGAATTTACTTTTGATCTTTGACAAGTTTCATTATGATGTGTCTCAGTGTGGGTCTCTTTGACTTAATCTTATTTGGTGTTCCTTGGACTTACTAGGTGTTTATATTTCAGATTATTTCACTATATTTGGGGAGTTGAGGCCATTGTGTCTTCAAATTATTCTCTGCCCCATTCTCACTTCCCTTTATGAAATTCACACAGTATATATGGTGTTCTTCATCAGTTTCTTGGATGATATTTAATTTCTTAAATCTTCCTGTTCCTCAGTTTCCATTGTTTTAGTATAACCACTTTTTATTGTTTTACTTTATTGTTTTATTGTTTTACTTTTATTTTTACTTTTATTGTTTTACTTTTTATTGTTTTACTTTAACCACTAATTATTTGAATACAGCATGACAAAAATTGCATATTTTTCATTAATTTTTATGAGTTAACAGGCAATGTAAAAATGACAGTTTTATCCAATGTATTCAATACAAGAATCAACTGGTTGAAATGACACCTGCTCAAGTGATGCTCAGATAGTAAGTAAACAAACATGCTTCCCAAGTGCTGAGGATAAACTGTTACATGGTTAAAGTTCACTGATCCTTTTACCTACTCAAATCTGCTTTTGAATCCCACTAATGAATTTTTCATTTCAGTTACTATATAGTTCCATCATTTCTTTTTGGTTTCATTTTAGATTGTCTTTATTTCCACTTTGGTCATATATCATTTCCTTGACTTTGTCCCTGTCTTTTAGTTCTTTGAACATATTTGAAATAGTTTTAAGATCTTTCTGTAGGAGATACATTATCAGATCTTTTATAGAACAGTTGTGTTGATTTTTTTTCTTTCTAAATAGATTATATACATGTATGTGCCTGGTTTTTTGTATGCCTTTTCATTTTTTTTTCTTGAATGAATGATGCATATTCTCCTTCTCTGGGATTCTCTTTGTTAATGTTTTGTTTTCCTGGTCATTACAGGCTGCTAAAATCAGCCTGGGTTGTAAACTTAGGGTCTTAACAGATATTTGCTGCTTAGTCTGCATATTCCCAGCATGTATAGTGACTTCACTTTGCCCCATGTGTTCAGTCACTTTTTAATATCCTACTCTTAGGTGTCTCTCTCCAAAAGGGAAAAAGAGAGATATGAGGGCGAAGGAAGAAGCCCGTGGAAGTCACTCTAGCTAGAAGTGGGGAGGGCATGTAACAGTGGGGGATGCACAAGAGCCGTAGCCACTGCCTCTTTGTACCTCAGTGATCAGAAGCAGTCATCAGTGATAGATCCTCCAGTATTTGGAGGACAGGATCTTTTTCTGTCCACTCTTACTCCTGTAAGCTGGGTGTGAACTGTTCCATGAACACTGCACAGCTACCTGCCACAGGACTCAGGAAGGGAGATGATATTTAGTATTGTACTGAAGTGGAAAGTGATTAAAATGAACTGAATTACAATGTAGATCTCCCACCTGGAAGTCGTGAGTTTTCAGTAGACTCTGTAGAGTTCCAGCGATTGGAAATCGGAAATGAGACAGATTTTTCCACGACAGTCATTAACTAGGAAGACAGGCACATTTGTTGTACTTTTTTTGTCTTTTTGTCTTTTTGAGACGGGGTCTTGCGAAGTAGTTCAGGCTGGCCTTGAACTTACTTTGTAGCCCAGGCTGGTCTTGAACTCAACCTCCCAAGTGCTGGGATTACAGGCATGCACCACCACACCCAACTTGCCATCTTCCCAGAAATCTATCCTGTTTATATAATCATTATAACCTACAGTGATCAACTCTGATAACATTGAACTCTTAATGTAGGGTGTCTCAAACTAGAATCCAAGATGTATTCTCTGGGATTTGTGAAGTCAGATTGGGGGAAAAAAAACTTGTCATTTAATAGGAGAGAAAGATACACTAAATAAATAATGAAGCTTAGATACATGCCCAGAAGGAAGAATAAAATGTAATTATAGAAGAGCCTTTTCTAAACTTCATTTTGGCATTTTTCTTTAAAGATAAAAGAATATAAACCCAAACAACACAAAAACAATAAGGAAATACAAAATTATAGAGAAAACAATAGGGAATTGACAATGGATGCTGTATTACATAATACGATCTTCACATTTGTTGCTCAGTTATAAGCCAGAATATCACAAAAACAATAAAGGAAATACACAATTATAGAGAAGATACTAGGGAATTAACAGTGGATGCTGTTACATAATGTTATCTTCGCATTTGTTACTCAGTTATAAACCAGAATAACACAAAAACAATAAAGGAAATACACAGTTGTAGAGAAGATATTGGGAAATTAACAATGAATGCTGTATTACAAAATGATGTCTTCACTTTTGTTACTTGGTTATACAAATAGTGGCACGTTTGATTAATCAGTTTTCTCCACCCTCATCTCCGTTGTTCTCTCACCCAATCAGTCGTCTTCCCTGTGATAATAACTGTATTTTTTGGTTTATTTACTCTCTCGGGCTCTCACATTGGGATGGCACATGTCTGCTTCAAATTATGGAAGAAACATGGGTGCACTCAGATTACTATGGCACTAGATGGAAAAGCACCCATCCTCAAAGATGGTACATAGGCAGGAAACCAAATACGCTATGGTCAGCACCCCACTGATAGGCCCTCGAGACCCTCAGTCTGGTCGAGTACATGGGTTTGCCGCCATGGACTGCCACGCACTGCCCCAGCGAGGCCCTCCTGGGGGGGCCCCAGTTGGCCTAATTTTTAAAAGCTGGATCTTCCAATTTTAACACCATTTTTTTTTTTTTTGGTACCAGGAATTGAACTCAGGACCCAGGACCTTGCCACTTGCTGGGCAGGTGCTTATGCCACTGAGCTATATCCCTGACCCTTTAACACCGTTTTTAGAAATACATTTTTGCCCTCTGAAATTTTATGAATGTTTCAGTCCATTATGAAGCAATCACTAGAAGATTCTTTGTTAATAAATAGAATAGTAAAAGTTGGATGAGCAAAATTAAGTTCCATAAGTGTTGTTATTGACAGGGATCAAATTTCCTAGAGTTTGCAAATGCCTCCTTTTGGAATATCTTTACTCCTTTACTAAGCCTCCCCCTAATCTCTTATGTAATTTTCAAGGCTTTATTGTCCAAGTTGAAACATACATGATGCTATATAGTTAGTAAATACTAATAACTAAGCAGTTATATAGCTTCCAGTCATGTACAACATACTTTCATTTATATTACCTCTTGGAGCCTTATGTAGTCCTCTTGGATGTGAGTGGATAGATACGTCTTCATAGATAAGAAAATGAGCTTCCATCAGATTGCAGTTTGCCACAGGTAAATATGTGAATGGTAAAATGAGGTGGAAAGAGATCTGGAACCAGGGCTTGAGATACAGTGTCACTTGAAGTGAAATACGGGAAACATTTTTACTGCATTTGCGATAACTTTAAAATAAACTCAAGTCTTGCTGTTTAATTTCCTTGTAGGTAAATTTGATAATTACATGTTACCTGTTCTGCTACCTGCTGTCCTCAAGCTTCTTAAAGTCTTAAACTGGCCAGATTAGCTGTTTTCAGTTTTCTTGTTCTGTACTTCAGCTACCTAAAGATACATGTTTTCCACAGTCAACTTTTCTATTTCATCTCTTTGAAGCAGCCTGTTCTTTAACTTTGTTGCAAAGATAGCTTTAGGTTTAGCGCTAAGATGCTGAATCTTTTTAGGTTATAGATGTCATACCTTCCACACCCATTCAAGTTACTGTTCCCACCTTTACCAAATTGGAGAAGTAAGAATACTACTTTATTAGATACAATTTCTGTATTTTGTTACATGGGAAATTAGAATATCTCAAATTAGTAGTTAAAGTATAATTTATTTCAAGATAGATATTTTAATTTCTCATCTATAAGCTCAGTCTCAGATATTTTTATATTTTAGGTGACTAAATTTGAGGCATCTGTATCCTTTTGTCTCTTGAGCTTTATTTCTGTAGGCTACTATTTTGAACCATCCTTTTGATATGTCTTCTTCAAATTGCTAGGTATTTTTCATCATCTAAACATTAGTTTTGATTAATCCTTAACCAGAAAATTTATGGGTTTTGTCCATTTTTAAGTTTCTTGTGGCTTTCCTTCAACTGTGGTCATTCATTTTAATTTTGAGGTACATATACAAACCTGTTATGCATATATTATCTAATGTTCAAGTCAAAATGGCAAGTCAGTTTTATCTTTATTCCAAAATGAAATTTGAACAATACAGTCAGTTTTATGGTTTGAATGCTAATGTCCTAACCCATAATATCTCACAGTTGCTTTAGCTATTAGCTTTGTATAAACTGAATACATTTTTTACTACAGTATGATTTCACTTTTTGTTACACAAAAATTCAAAACCCTAAAATGTATGCAGAAAGCTCTATATATACTTATCACCCAGGTACAAGTCAACTCATGTTCACCCTTGGTTGATTCATAGCACCTACTACTGCCAAACCTCCCAGTTCTACATTGAGTATAAGACTTTATATCTTTTGTTTGTATATATTTCAATAATAAGAATTTTTAGATGCATAGAATCAAAAGATAACTTGAATGCAACAAAGATGAATTGATAGAGACAGGCAGCCAATATTGTACTAATTTTAGTATGACTTAGACTTTGATAAACAATTTTTCCACTGTATATTTGCTTCAGTAAGTTGAGGGAATCAAATGGCTTTCTTCTCATAATATTTGAATTGTTACTTGTTTTGTAACTTTAGACATCTTTCTTATTCTCCTGTATAACAGCTTAAGCAAAATAAAGTGATATTCTACCCTGAAATTACCGAAGTGAATATTAAGAGAATAATTTCAAATAATGGTAAAATCACAGCTAAGTTCAGCTTTACTTAAATAGCAATTATAAATTGCTATTTATATTTTAAATTATATTTTTATTAGGTTGGATTTTCACTGGATCACAAGTAGACATTTATGGCAGGATTGAACATACAATAAATAGTTAATGTTATGTTTATACATAACAAAGTATTATTAAACATTCTGCTTTATGTATCCCAAATGCACACTGTATAATTCTTTAACCGTGAAACTGTGTTGCCTTTAGAAATTTTATCATTCAGATCTAGTACTTTGATGAGGGTAATACATTATTTGAATTCCTAATATCTACCTTTTGTAAATATACATTTGGAAGAAAACTTTTTATGAGTTATAGTGGTTTTTTTTATACAGGTCATATATGTAAGTAGGAAAATTGTTTATAAGCACATCTCCTAAAGTTTTGTCTAAGGGACAGTCAACTTTCTTATTCCTCCAAATGTTGATTTAGTACTTTTTTATTTTTGATACAGGATTTCATTACATTATCTTCCCTGGCCTCAACTTCCTGGGCTTAAGCAATCCTCCTTCCTCTACCTCCAATATTTATTTAGTACTTTGGTAATCTTAAATATACAGAGGAAATAGTAATTCTGAAGGGAATTACATGAGTTTTCTGGGATTTCTCATTTGTTATTAATTAAGTTTTCTCTTAGTGTCTCCACATGTAAATCACTTCCAACTTAATTAGAAAACCAGTTTTTTTCATTTCAAACTTAGATATACATTATTCTACTTGTTTTTCATGTTATAGCAAACCATCATTTCTATAAGTGGTCTGGACTAACAATGGAGAACAATAGTTTCGGCCAAAAATAAGTTTTTTTCTGGGTAGCAAAATGATTGGAATATTCCTAGGAATAAAAGAAAACGGTATTTTCTACAGATTTGTTTTTTATTACGCTAAAGAATATTCATAAATATTATGAGAAAGTTATGGTTGGCTTTTTTGTAATTCTTCAAATTTTATCTGTTTTAGAAATTTACTCATCAAGAGCAAATCTAATGTGCCTGCTTATATCTACTTTTTTCACTTAGTGCTAGAAACTGTGTGTATGATTTAACATATAGAAAGCCCATACAGAGCCAGGAGTAGTGACACACGCCTGTAATCCCAGCACTTGGGATGCTGAGGCAGAATTATTGGGAGTTCAAGACCAGCCTGAACAGCAATCTCAAAAAAGAAGGAAGGAAGGAAAGGAAGGAAGGACGGAGGGAGGGGGAGGGAGAAGGAGGAAATCTCATACAAAATTATAGGGTAAGAAATAGCACATTTTTCATAGAAGTCAAACATTAATATACATACTTTTATTTTCTTGTTAACCTAACACATTTACAATTCTTTCTTTAAAGGCAAATCCTCCTCCAGTACTGGTCAACACAGATAGCTTGGAAACACCAACTTATGTAAGTTCCATTTTTTCTCCATATTTAATAATTCTGTCTTTCCTGTTCCATTTTTGATGCAAAGATCACCCCATGAGTTTCCCTAATACATTTTACTTAAGGTGTTCTCGCACTGTATACCGTACCTATAATTGCTTTAAATGAAGCAGTACTATCCTGAGTTGCTTTTTCTATACTTACATAAAACAAAAATATTAAAATAGAAATTTATGGTTTAATTTTGAAATTATGATGGTTAACTTTCAGTAAAGGCTTTCTCTGGCCAGTAGTAATTTACATAGTAATATATAACATTTTAATAGTCTAGTTGAGTAACTAGATTTTTAGTAAACAGGTGTGCTACAGGAATGTGTGTTCGTGTTAAAATAACTTCGTAGTTTTAAATTTACTTTTTTAAAAAGTTCTCTTTGTTTTAAAGATGAATAACCAAAAAAGTAGGAGTACTTCACATTTCTACCTCAAAGGAAAATACCTGGCCCAGAGATATAGTTCAGGGCACAGCACCTGCCTAGCAAGCACAAGGTCCTGAGTTCAATTCCCGATACCAAAAGAAGAAAACATCATTGGAGATAAAGAAATAGTGTCCTTGCTTTCAAGTAGAAATATGCGCATCTGTGCTGGGGGTGGCAGGGTGTTCTTACCAAAAATCACTATGGAAATATTTTTCCCAGTTTTAAACTATGGTTAACTTTCAGACTATACTTTAAAGTATTTCTTCAGTTTTATATTCTGTTTGTATTTATATGTGTATAGATGTGTCAGATACCTGAGGATTATGGAAAAACTTGAAATAATGAAGCAACACCAAACTATAAAGGGTGTTCCATGCTTTTTTCCAGGTTATTTTTTTCATTCACTGTTTTCTTTCACACTGAAATAGACTTACTTAGTCAAACAGAATTTTCTTTGCACTTTTGTTAGCATTTTCTTCACATTTCTCTCTCATTTTCTTTGTTGAAATACATTTTGTGGAGGGGTTGTCAGTGATTGAATGTTTTTAAACTCTTCTAGCTGAAAGAGTATTGGATGAAAACTTCACAAAATTATGGTCTTATAAAGGAAATAAGTGCACAAGCATTTTTAAGAAAATTGTCAACAAATTGGATGCAAGATTAGTATACCAAGCAAAAATAAATAAATAAAAATTGTATGATTTCTATTCTGTGTGATTTACTAAACAAATATTTTTCCTACTAAGCAAGGTATAGTGGGGGTCTCCCAGGCCACCCCCATGACTACAAACTTACTAGAAGGACTCCAGAAAATAGTTCATTATTATAGCTAGATAGAGAAAGGACAGAAAGAAAAGTAGATTGATTCCAGTCGCTCCCTCAGAACACATTTTTTTTCTGGCTGCGGTCATCGCATTTCCCAAAATTAAGAAACTAAGTAGTTAATTGAAAAGGCTGCATGTCCATCTTACAAAATTAAGAACCCCAGAGAATTTTCAGGGAGGTCTTTCTTCCACCCCTGCTCCCAGTCTTATCCTTTCACCTAAGGCAAAAGTGCTAGTAGTTCCATAAATGTCCTTCTATGAGCATTATGTATGCAGGTCTTTCTAAATACTGTTTGCAGACTATTACCATTTAAAATCAATGCCTTACTGATAATTTTGTAGATATTTTTGTTTATATATACAAGTACATAATTAAAATACATTCATATAAGTACAACTGCTTAGAAAATGTGTTTACATTTATTATTGCCAAAATGCATTTATTACCCATTTATACTTCAACAAAAATTTATTAATGTATTTTTATCCCAAACTGTCAACAGTGTTATTGAACTTTTATTATTTTAACATAATTTTTAAAGTGTATTATTAACTCATTGTCTTATTTGCATTTGTTATTACATTTTTCTACTTTTTCACCTGAAAAAGTTATGTTGAGAAATTCACATGCCACAAAATCCACTCCTTTAAAGTGTATAGGTCAGTGGGTTTTTAAATTTTCACAATATTGTACCATCATGACCACTTTGTAATTCCAGTATTTTTTCATCACCCCATGAAGAAACCCTGCATCCATTAACAATCATTCCCCATTCTGTTGTATGCCCAGCACCTGGAACTCACTAATCTACCTTCAGTCATTGTCTATAATTTGTCTGTCCCACATCTTTTACATAAATAAAATCACGTATGGCTTTTTATATCTGACTTCATTTACTTAGGTTAATATTTTAGCATACATCAATAAATCATTCCATTTTATTGGCAAATAATATTCTGTTGTTTGCACATACTGTATACCCATTTATCAGTTGATGGGCATTTGGGTTGTGTCCACATCTTAACTATTATAAATAGTGCTGATAGGAATATGATTACAAGTTTTGTGTTTCATGTGGGTATATATCTAGAAATGGAATTGCTAGGTCATATGACAGCTATGTTTAATGTTTCAAGGATCTGCCAAACTGTTTTTCAAATTCGCTATACCATTTTGCACTCCCACAAGGAATGTATAAAATTTCCAGTTTCCCATACCTCACCAATCTTGTTCGTCCTCACCAAGGGTGTTACAGTCTTTTTCATTATAGCCATCTTAGAAGGTGTGAAGTTATACCTCAGTGCGGCTTTTACTGTTCCCTGATGACTAATGAAGTTGAACATTTTCCATGTGCTTATTGGCTATTTGTGGATTTTCTTTGGGGAAATACCTATTTAGATCCTTTACTCATATTTAATTGGGTAGTTTTCTACTGTATTTATGCTTTGTACAAGTTCATTAGTTTGAAGACAAGTCCTTTATTGGTACATGATTTATGAAAGTTTCTTCCTGTTACTGCAGTTGTATTTTCTCATTCTTGATAATATATTTTGAAATGCCAAAGTCAAATTTATATATTTTTCTTCTGTCACTTTTGGTTTTATCACAGTGTTGTCACAATTGAGTTCATTTTTAATTCCTTTCAACCATGTTTGGCAATTTGTGGTGTACAAGTCTTACACTCTTTGGTTAAACTTACTTCTAAGTGGTTTATTCTTTGGATGCTGTTATAAATGAAATTTTCCCTTTATCTTACTTTTAATTTTTCATTGCTACTAAGTAGAAATATAATACAGTTTAATTTTTCATTGCTACTAAGAAAATGACTTTAGTTATTGATCTTTTATCTTGAAGCCTTGCTGAACTCACTTATTAGCTCGACTGATCTGTTGTGTTGATTCCTTTGGACTTTTACACAAGGCATAATGTCTACAAATAAAGATACTATTGTTTCTTTTTCAATCTGGATGTCTTGTTTTTCTCCCTTGCCTAATTGCCCTGGTTTGAACCTTCATTACTATATTTAATAAATGTGGTAAGAGTGAACATTCTTGTTTGTTCTTGATCCTTTGGGAGAAAGCTGTCAGTTTTTCTCCACTAAGTATATTGTACTGTTTTAAATATTAATTGACACCATTCCATTGATACTGAGTTTAATTTTTTCTCTATCCCTATTGACCCTTAAATAATAAAAATGTTAAGGGAGGACAATATTAAGGACTAAATTTTAGAGTTCTTAACTGTTTGTATAAAAGAGAAAATGAAATTAACTGTTGAAATAATGTGCAGTGGTCCCTTGGTTCGTGAACTTAATTTGTTCTACAATTTTGGAAAAGATCACCCCATTTGTGTTTGTGTGTGAAACATGGCTGTGATCGTGTTTGTCACCCAATGCAGAGTTTGCAAGCAAAAACACGATTTTGCCAAATACTTCTGTTTGCAAAAGTTTATTTACAAACAAAAACATTCATGAAGTGAGGTACCACTGTAACCTCCATCCTTCTCCCTTGTCTTTGTTTTTTTCAAGACAAACCCTGAAAGCCAAAGGTTAGGGACATTCGTTCAGTTGGAATTTGGTAGGTTTCTTACATACTGAGAACTTCACTTCTTCCCCACATAAGGTAATTGATAACTACAGTATTTTTAAATCAACCAAAATTAATTATTTAGAAAAATTTTTCAGCAAACTCTTTAGGAGTTATTATTTTTTATTTGGTTAAGTTAATTTTTCATTAGGAAGAACATTTTCTATTCCCTGGTACATACTTATTTTTAAATATTTGCTTTGTGGTATTATAGGCTTTGAGGTTTTTAATTGACTGAGACCGAGCATTAATACGAGCTTTGAGTTATATGAGTATTGATAGCTAAGATCTTAAATGTTAATATGTTATTTTATAGTTAGAAAACTACTACTGAACTGAGCCTGAATATTTATTTACAGATAGTAAATAAAGTCTTTGGACCAAGGATCTCTGTGTTCTGAATTCTTTTGGGTTTTTTTTATGGCACATGTGTACTAATAATTAAAGTCAGTTGTATTAAAAGGAAAAAAACTTGCACAATTTAAAAATTATATGGTACATGCTATTGTAATATGTGAGGAACTACCGGTTGAAAATAATGAGTCTATAAACCATATTAACAAAAGTGTGAAGTACTAATCAATCAGTGAAAAAAAAAATGTATGGAGTTTATAATAAGAAAACTATTTGAACTTTATTAAGCAATAAACTTTATTAAACGTTATTAATTTGAAAGAGTATGTAACCAGTGAGCAGATCTTGTTGCAGAGCAGGAAGATAATATACTGCTATTTTCTCCAGACTTACCTGTAAATTTTGTTTTCTGTAACATTAAAAGCTAAAGGAAGGAAAGGTAAAATGAGTTTAGAAAACTTTTTTTTTTAAAGTTTGGAATTTCTTCAATTTTTTTAAAGAATTTGAGAAGGATTAGTATTTGGTAAGATTTGTCATTAGACCATTATACCTTGGGGTTTTCTTTGATGAGAGTTTTTTTAATTTCTCATTCATACTGTTGGTCTGTTATTGGTTTGTTCAGAGTTTTTATGTATGATTTAAATTTGGTAGGTTCATGTTTCTAGTAATGTATCCATTTCTTCTAGGTTACCAAATTTTTGGCATATAAAAGACTTTTATAATCCTTTGTGCTGGGCGTAGTGGCGCACGCCTGTAATCCCAGCACTTGGAGGGCTGAGGCAGGAGGATCCATGTGAGTTCAAGACCAGCCTGGGCTACAAAGTGAGCTCCAGGTCAGCCTGACCTGCATAGCGAGACCCTGTCTCAAAAAGACAAAAAATAAAAGAAAACAAATACAATCCTTTGTATTTCTGTGTCTTTAGTTGTAATATCTCCTCTTTCATTTTACTCAATTTATAGCTGCTCCTCAAATAAACAAGTAAAATCCTTAAATAAACTAACCAAAGAAGTTAAAATATCTGCACAGTAGAAACTATAAAACTGTCATGAAAAAACTGAAGATATAAAATAAAGAGGAAGATCTCTTATATTCATTTATGTGAAAATTAAATGTTGTTAAGCTGTGCATGCTACCCAAAGCAATCTACAGATTCATTTTAATTCCTATCAAAATTCCAATTAATGTTTTTCTCAGAAATAGAAAATACACTTAGGAAATTAATACAGAATCACAAAAGTCCCCAAATAGCCAAATCAGTCTTGAAATACCTGATCTAAAATCTTGTACAAAATTATACACTTGATCTTAGCCAAAAGGCCGAGAAGCGATTGTACAAAATTATAGTAAGCAAAACAACATCTTGCTTGCACAAATACAGAGACCAGTGGAACCAAATAGAAAACCCAGAAGTCCATGTATTCAGTCATCTGATCTTTGACAAAGATGTCAAGCCCACACAGTGGAGAAAGAATATGCTCTTTAATAAATGATGTTGGAAAAATTACCCATCCATCTGTTGAAAGAATGAAATTGGGCTCTGCCTTAGCCCACATGCAGAAATCATCTCAAAGTGGATTAAGGATTTAAATGTTAACTGAAACTATAAAATTGTTAGAACAAGGGGGAAATGTTATTGTTGCTGAGCTCAAAACAGATACTTTAGATGTGACCCCAAAAGCAAAAATAGGCAAAAAGTATTACGTGAAGCCTTTGTTCAAAAAGGAAACAGAGTATAGAAACAAGTGTATGCAAGCCACAGCTCTGATAAGGGGAAATAACCAAACTACATAAGCAACTCACTCAATAACAAGCCGAGCTGGGTGTGGTGGCGCACGCCTGTAATCCCAGCACTCAGGAAGCTGAGGCAGGAGGATTATTACAAGTTCGAGACCAGACTGGGCTACAAAGTGAGCTCAAGGCCAGCCAGAACTGCCTAGCAAGACCCTGTCTCAAAAAGAGGAAAAAAAAAAGATATCCTCATTTTAAAATGGACAAAAGACCTGAAAGACATTTCTCAAAAAACACATTACAATGGCTAACAGATAATTAAAAACGTTGTTCAATAACACTGATCATCAGGGAACAAACTAAAATCACAGTGAGATCACTTCACACCCATTTTTGTGGCTATTATGAAAATACAAGAGTTAGTGTTGATGAGCATGTGGAAAAAGGCAACCCTTCTTTGTATGCTGTTGGTAGGAGTGTAACCTGGCGTGGCCATTATGAAAAATAGTATGGAGAATTCCCAGAAAATACAATGAGCCGTGCGCTCCAGCAGCCCCCCTAACCCCCCTTTGTGGTATATATCCAAATGTAATGAAATCACTATGTCAAAAAAATACATATATATATATATAATACTCTTGTGTTCATTGTAACATTATTCATAATAGCCAAGTATGTTGCTTTTCTGTCATTGCTGGAACAAAATACCTGATGCCCAGAATTAAGGAAGGAAAGGTTTATTTATCTCACAGTTTGTGGAGGTTTCAGCCCATACTCTGCTGGTTCCAAAGCAGAGTGATACATTGCAGAGGGCAGCCGATCATGGCTGTGGAAAACAGCAAAATCAGCAAGAGCAAAAAGGGAGGAGCGGTGAACAAGCCTCTTTCCCTCCCTTATATTATATGCAGGCTGCTTGCCCCAGGGCATGTGTAGCACTGACACCCATAATCCCCACGTTGGATCATGAATTAATCGCAAACTCTAGAAGCCCCATGATTGCACGAGGCTTTAGGGTGCAAACCATAACACCAAGGTATGGGAACAAGTGTGTCTGTCAGAAGATGAATGCTGAACAAAATACAGCATATGTATACAGTGTAATACTATTTAGCAATTAAAAGGAGGAATTCCTGTCCTTTGTCATTAGGGGGAGAATGTGGACGACATTGTGCTATGTGAAATAAGCCAAACACAGAAAATACAATAGCTGGGCATGGTGGCACACACATCTATAACCCCTGCACTTGGGAGGCTGAAGCAGGAAGATTGCCACAAGTTCAAGGCCAGCCTGGGCTACGTAGCGAACTCAAGGCCAGCCTGAACTACACAGAAAGACCCTGTCTCAAAGAGAAAAAAAGACATAAAATTTCAGTTAGACTAAGGAATAGGGGCTGGGGGTATAGCTCAGTGGCATAAGCACTTGCCTGGCAAGCGCAAGGTCCTGAGTTCGATCCCCGGTACCGGAAAAAAAAAAAAAAAGACTAAGGAATAAATTCAAGAGATCTTTTGTATAGCATGGCAACTACAGTTAATAATAATGTATACTTGAAGTTCACTAAAAGAGTAGATAATGTGTTCACCACACCCAAAAACAGTGTTTTTTGAGAATTTACTCTTCGTGCGTAGCCTAGTATGAATGTGTTTAATGCTACTGAATTATCTTTATACTTAAAATTATCAAATGGTTTAAGTTAGTGAAGATTGAGAAATACAGTTACTAGGGATCCCTATGCCTTGTTCACTTTTTACCTTTTAAAATCACTCTGCTACTTTGAAACCTATATCACTACATGGCATTAATTTAACTAGCAAGAATATTTACTGACCTTGTTTGTAGACTTAATGATGAAAATCTGTGTACTTTTTTCCTTAAAGCAGAAGTCATAAGACCTCACTACCAAAATGTTCATATTAATAAAAGGGCCTTATAGGAATACTTACTTGGAAAGGTTTTCCAAAAAAAAAACTTCCAGACTATTTAGAAATAAAAATAAAGCCCTGTGCAATAGTTGTGGGATTTGACCAAACCCATGGGCTAGGGAAAGTTTATAAATTTTTGTGGATGTTTCTGAAAACAGAAAAAGAGTAAGCAGAAATGATTTGAGTATTTGACTCAAAAACTTATTTTAAAATCTAAAAAGAATAACTGTTCAAAATAAAAGCAGAAAGTAATAGAGCAGAATGCAGCTGGTTCATTCATACTTTTAAAACCACTAGAGATTGATGGATTTAGCAAACTCTCATAAGAAAAAATAAAGATGATTAAAAAAGAGAGAATACTGTATCTGTAGATCATTTTATTTTAAAAAAAAAAAGGCTTGCACTCATGTTGACAGGATATGCATATTTAGGTATCTACCCTGGATGCATAGAAATCATATATAAAAAATTATACAACTGCTGCTATAGACATCATCTCTAAAACTAAAGGGAAAAAATGTTTTTAGGTGAAGAAAAATCAAAGTAGTAATTGGGTTGGTATCCATGAGCACAAGAATTAGAACTGAAAAGGGCAATAGAGATGAATTTCAGAAGACCCCAAGCACAGAACTTCAGGTGCTTTTACTAGATCTACTTTCTGCGTGGCAAAGAAAGCAGACTAGCTTTACATAGGTTTTGTTAGGTCTGTTGTGGCTATCTATTGCTGTGTAACAAACACCTTAAAACCTAGTGGCCTAAAAGAATGGTCATTATTATTTCTCATGATTTTCCTGGGGGTTAACTTGATCATTCTGTTTTTATTTTGGGTTGGGCACTGGAAAAGCTGGAAAGTCCAAAATGCCCTCATTCATAGGGCGCAGTTCTTCTCTGTTCCGTTCCCCAATAGGCTGTTGGAATTGCCCAGAGTAACTATATTCAGACTGTACAGCTTGGTAATCAAAGCTTTGTGTAAAGTGACCTCAACCTGCCAAATATAGCTACTTTAGATCTAGGGTATTTATACTAAGACAAAGGCAAATATTATAAGGTATCATATGATGTAGCCTCAGAAACTGCCACAGGGCTTGCCTAGATCCAGAGGGAGGGGCAGTATATTCGCCTTAGATGGTAGGATGATATAATCACATTGCAGAAGAATGTGTGGGATAAAAGATGTGAGACATTCTCAGAAATGTAATTGATCAGTCTCTTTTAACTTAGATTTAATATTTTGTCCAGCTTGCCAGTAGACATTTTAAAGCAAGGATTCAAACCCAATTAATCTGATTCCTCAGCCTTCATCAGTGACCCTTACCATGGGAGTCACTTTTAAGGAGAGGAAAGAGAATAAATTGAAGAGAGTAAGAGAAAGTACTTGGTTTCTAAGATGTAAGCATGATCTTGGATAATGAATCTGACTTTATGTAAAATAGTAAGTGAAATTTGTGATAGTGTTAAAGTTCATATGTAGGGGTCGAAAATTGCACAATATAATATGCAATGGAAAAAACAAATCATTCAGACGGGATGGTACGTAGGAAAGAGGGGGAGAGACGCGGTCATTTATATCAGGAAGGGGGGTAAGTGGCAGAGCTTTGATGACCAAGCTGTAGAGTTTGAATATTTCTAGAAAAAGAATTTCTGAAAGTTTTGGAAGAAATGTTGATTAGTCTGGGCTTTAAAAAGGTTTGTTCAAACAGTATAGAATGATTTGGGTAATGGGGAATAGTAAGCTAAATGAATCACAGCACAATGAAAACGGAGGTGATGGTTTTCAGAAAAGTTGAAGTATTCAGACTAGAAAGAGCGTTCAACATTAGATGTGTGTGTCAAGAAGAGGAAAAAGTCCGAGTTGAATAATAGTAAAAGCTAAAAATACCAGGCCTGTATTTGGAGATCACAATGCCATTGACACCAGCGCAGTCACATTTGTACTGTTCTGTTGCTTGAGTGTCTCTAGAATTGTTAAAGCAAAGCTATTTTATTTGATCACTGTCACATCAAATGGGTTTTCATTAATAATTATGCAGAAATTATCTTGCCATTTCAGATTTCTCACTCTAAATTTCTGAGCTACTTTTCTTTTCCCCCATTAGGTTAATGGCACTGATGCAGATTATGAATATGAAGAAATCACACTTGAGAGGGTAAAAACTATTAATTATCTTAATTGTTATTTTAAAGAACTTTAAAATACTTTGTGTAATCATAACTGAAAAATATAATATTTCCTCTGGTAAGTCCACAGATCATAAAATTAGCAATAGTAGTTTTAGAATGGCTCTTTTCACTAATACCCTTTTCTTGAGTAATTTTAAAATAAGTTTACTGAAAAGTTGTAGATGTTACAGAGAATTCCCATTTACCTTGAACTCATCTTCTCTTGTCAGCTTTTTGTATTATTACAGTATATTTGTTTCAACTAATGAACCAATTTATTTATGCATTATTATTCATTGAACTAAACTTTATTCCTGTTTCCTTAGATTATGTTTTTTTCTTCCACGTCCCCATCCAAGAAACCACATTTCATTTGGTTGTGCCTCCTTAGGCTCTGAGTTTCTCAAATTTTTCTTTTTCAATTTTGTTTTTGTTGCTGTATTTTCATGCCTATAGTATTCATTTTAAATAATAATATGCTAGTAACTAGCATTGTATCAGTTTTATTTCCTAGAAAAATAATAACTATAGTTCTGATGGGAAACATCTTAAGGGTGCAGTTGTGTAAAGTTTCTTAAGATATATTTTTAAGAATATCTGCATTTAGAAGGAAAAGTAACAGTTTATCCATTTCAGGGTGGAGATGTAGCTCAGCGGTAGAGTTGGTTGCTTACCATGCATGAGGTCTTGGGTTCAATCACCAGCACTGCAGAAGGGAAAAAAATCTGCACTCAATTTATACTGAATTTTAATAACACCACCTTGTCTGACCAGCAGTTTTGGGAAATTAAATGTTCCATACAAATAAATTTCTTAGGTAACTAAATGTCTGCATATTTAAAGCGAAAATCTTGGATGCTTAAATTTATGACTAAAGCCAGAGAGTAGACTGTGTAGAAAATAAATAGACCTGAGAGGGTCATTTACATGTAAAATCAATTTTTATTGCCTACTCCTTAAATTAAGGTCACCTGCTCAAGAAGATAGATGCCTGAGTAACATGCAAGTGAACACAGTATTAATGTATATATTTTAATATGATATTTTGTGACATCTTTTAGCTTCTGATTTTTTATTCATTTAAAATCTCAGTAAAACTTAGGAATGTATATGTGTCTTTTTCACTTATTGAGGAACTTCAGTACCTAAATAACATGGTAACCTCTCATAATCTGTTGGTACAATTATTGAGACTCTGGTAATTCTTTCAAGTGTTTAAACTGGGGAAAAAATTTTTTAATCAAATTAGAATTTTAGGGCAGAAAGTAATACATTGGGTATTTAATACATTGGGTAGTGGGTCCAAATATATCCACTTAGCTGAGTTGCCTGAAAGCTAGAATTGGACATTATTGCAACAGTAAACACCTTTAAATACCACTCTGTACATAGTCGGTTGTCCTAGAAGACCTTTATAGCAGTAAAACTCTTTCTCTAAAGAAAATACTCAGAAATTCAGTTTCCCCTGTTTTTAAACAAGCGTAACGTGACCTGCTGTAGCAAAATTTACTTTGCTGTCAAGAAAGCTACCCATTAAATTCTCAATTTGGGCTTTCAATACTAACAAATGCCTTTTGTTATTTGGGTATATTGGTTAAGCATGACATGGTGGTAGCTGCTCCTTAGTAGCTCCAGTTTTGTCCTTTATAAATAAGCTGATTACAAAGTCAACAGAAGAGCCTCACTGCCACCCTTTTTTTAAGGTTGAAATAATGTATTGGTATGACCTACTGAGAAATAGTGTCAACAGAAACATCACTTCAGTGTGTGTCTCTTACGAGAAATTTTTCCTACCAAATATAGAAGAAGTGCAGTCTAAAACAAATTTGTAGTGACACCTCTGCAGATGGATGACTTGACAAATTGCACATACTTTTAAAGAAGGACCTGCAGACTAGATTTGAGAAGTACTGGGTACATTTTCTTTAGCTTCACCTACTGATATATACATAAGGCCTCTGAGAAGACTTCCCATATATTAAGAGCATGCCTATTTGAATTTAGAATCTTCATGTTACCCATGTTACATACCTTGCTATGTTGTGTTTCCTATTTTAGTATGGCTTGTAGTCATACAATGATACGAATCTCTCAATAAAGATGATTCTTGAATTTTTTTCCTTCCCTCCCCAGGGAAATTCAGGGCTTGGTTTCAGCATTGCAGGAGGTACAGACAACCCACACATTGGAGATGACTCAAGTATTTTCATTACCAAAATTATCACAGGGGGAGCAGCTGCCCAAGATGGAAGATTGCGGTATGGTTTGTACTTTATGTTGTGATATTGAGTCCACTTTGTGGGCTTTTCTTGAAGCATACTGGACAAAGGATAAATAGGGATAAATAAAATGAGAAAGACTATCATAGGGTAGATGCTCAAACAACATTCAGATGAATAAATAAATAGGAAATTTTATTAGCATTGCTTCCATCTTTTCATTTAAGAATTTATTCTTAGATGAGAAAGTTAGGCTTAAGTTTTATATTTTGAATAATAAATATGATTGGTTAAATGCTTATGAACAAATTCCTAGAAACCCGTTATATTTTCTAGTACAATCACAAAGTTTCTCATATATATATATATATATATATGTATATATATATGTATATGTATATCTGATTGTGTAATAATACAGAGTAAGGTATATGTAAACTTTAAATTAATACATTATAACAATATTTTATTTAATTAGTATTCTACTTTGGAGGTTAACTATTGCAAAGTTTATAATTTCCTTTATCCATAAATGATGGCACCTCTCCAATTTCTTTGGTGGTTGTTTTATATTTGTATATGGTAATAGACTGATTGTAGGGCTAAGGGTTTTATATAGTCTATTACTGTCCTTTTAATACATGACATAGCTCTTTCGTTATCATTGCTTTGAGAGTAAAATTTCTTTCCTCTAAAGAAATTTAATTAGAGAGGATTGTCAGGACCACTTGTAATAGTTTGTATTTTGTTTCTCTCCCTACTAATTTGATATGATTGCTGTTTTTTCGTAATTGAATACCATGCATTCAAATCTGAGACCAAAGCTAGGGGGAAAGGTTAGGAATAAATCAAACTTTTAAAAAAATGTATTATTACCATGTTATGTTATTTACCTAATAAACCTTTGAACTAAATGACATAATCTATAACTTTATGTAAATTTAATTCTAATATCTAGGGTGGAAAAGACACTTAAAAATTATTTTTGGAGCCAGTCATAGTGGCATATAGTTACATTCCAAGCACTCTGGGAGGCTGAGGCAGGAGGATTAAAAGTTCAACCCCAGTCTGGGAAACTTAACATCTTGACAAGGCCTTGTCTCAAAATAAAACGTTTTTTTTTTTAAATGGCTGGGGATGTAGCTCAGTATGAAGACTCCAGGTTCCATCCCCAATGCCCGCCTTCCCAAAATTTACTTTTCCATGAGTCCATGGCTTAATGTGTTTTGACACTATCTTTATGATCTTAAACTAATCAGTCTCTTTGAGCCTCATTTTCTTAACTGGAAACAATAGCTGTCACTTATTATCTGGGTGACCTTGGAAAAACTAAACTTTTTCTCCATCTTTGAAATTACAGGTCGTTATTTAAGGGTTAAGCCCTAAGGAAGTACGTAGCATGTGGTTGGTGACAAGTAAATGTTTGTTGTTTTTTCAGAGTATCTTAGTGCTTTCTCTACTAATAGGCAGGCAAATATTTAACATTTTTGTGTAATCAACTATTTATGCTATTTGTCTTTTTTTTGTTTTGTTTACTTTGCTAGCTTTGGAAAACACTGTATTTTTACATGTACCTTCGTGATTTATATTTTCTGAATAAATAATTCCTGGTACCTTACAAAATAACAAAAATTGGTAAAGTAAAAAACTAATATTTAAGATTTTAAACATTTAACTTTTTCCTCAGGGTAAATGACTGTATCTTGCGGGTGAATGAAGCAGATGTTCGTGATGTAACACATAGCAAAGCAGTTGAAGCATTGAAAGAAGCAGGGTCTATTGTACATTTGTATGTAAAAAGACGGAAACCATTATCAGAAAAAATAATGGAAATAAAGCTCATTAAAGGTCCTAAAGGTATGTGGCAGTTCAACTAAGATTTTTAAATTTTAAAAATCTCTGCATTAAATATAACTTTGAACCTATTTTTGACATACATCCTGAGATCAACATATTTGGTAGTCTTCTACAGAATTTGACTGTGTAGAATTTCTGTTACTTTTACTACTTTTGTTTCTTAAGCAAAACTTTAGATGTCTGTGTTCCTACCAAGACTGCAACTTCTGAAAATTTCTTATGGGGCTGGGGATATAACTGAGTGGCACAGATGCATGCTTGGCAAACACAAGGTCCTGAGTTCAATTTCTGGTACCAAAAAAAAGTTCCTGTGGTAATTTATGTACACTACTACACATTTTATTGCTGTGAACATATACATAGGTGTGTGTGTGTGTATATATGTATATGTATATATATTTATAATTTAAAAATAAGTTCTATGATTTTTTATATTCAGAATTTCCATAACCTATCAAATAGTTTTTAATAATTAAATATCTGTGACCTTTGTCATTAAAAAAAGTGAAATATTCTTGGGCCACAGGCATATCTTAGTGGAAGAATGCCTGCCTAATATTTACCAGGCTGTGGCTTTGATCACCAGCACTGCCAAAAAATAAAAGTATTCTTGGCCATAAACTTTGAAGTCTTATATATGTTAGCTGTGCTAATTAATCTACAGAGTACTAAGAGCAGACACATAGTTTAAGAAAGGATTCAGGGTTGGAAGTTTATACTGTTTGTCATAAGCAGTGACATCCAAAGTCACATCTTTTAACATGTAATTTCTGGATTTTGAAGATCCTGATGGGATTGAGGATAAGTGGAAATACTGTTTCCAATATATGACTTCATGGAAGTAGGATTCCAATAAATGAAAAAAGGAACAGAGTGAAAACTTGGCTTTGAAACTGTGGGACTTACAAATTGCAGGAATCCTTATTTAAATGTAATTCATAAAATATTGGGAAAGAACAAAATTATCCACATTTCTAAAGCCTGTTAATAAGCGCCTGCCTAGCAAGCTCAGGGTCCTGAGTTCGATCCCCAGTACCGCAAAAAAAAAAAAAAAATGGTGCTGGGGATATAGCTCAGTGGAATAAAGCCTGTTAGTTCTGTCTACACAGGCAGACAAAAGTATTAGTAAGAAGCAGAATTATGATAGACAAAAATAAAATACAATGTTTTACAGTGTCTCCTTGGACTAACAAGTCCATTTACAAAAAATCTTTTAAAAGGAATAGGAAGAGGGTCTTTAACTATGGAAGTGCCTATATTTATCATTATCCCTTGATTACAAAGTAATACTTAAGATTTTCAAAGTAGATAGTTAAATGGATTCTTTTCTATTTTTAAAAAAGTAGTGTGATGGAATTCTGTAATTTTCAGCCATTTGTTTCTCGGTTAAGTTCATTTTTATTGACAAGAACTACTGTTTTGCAAATAGGTCTTGGATTCAGCATTGCTGGAGGTGTTGGAAATCAGCATATTCCTGGGGATAATAGCATCTATGTAACCAAAATAATTGAAGGAGGTGCAGCACATAAGGATGGTAAACTTCAGATTGGAGATAAACTTCTAGCGGTAAGTATATGAAATCTATCATTTTAAAAGTCATTTTAGTATTTTTTTTTCCTGACAATCACTGGAACTTACACATACCAAGGATGTTTAAGTGACATTTTAAATGAGTGAATTTTAGCCTTGCTTGATCAAAACCTGAAAAGTGATTCTGGTATTACCTTTATTCTCCATTTTATCTACCAGCCCCCATGTTTTCTTTATATTCATTCTCTCCCCCTGCCATGCCTCTCTGTCTCTGTCTCTCTCTCTCTCTGTCTCTCTCTGTCTCTGTCTCTCTCTCATTCCCTTTATGTCTCAAAAAAACAACAGGCCAGACATTGGCCTCTGATGTGTTCATATCTTTCATGGTATGGGACACCGGCCATGCCAGATCCTGCCAAAAAAGGCTGAGAGCTGATAATGGTAGGAACAAAGTAAGAGCCACAGTAACCAGGACATTCTGCCATTCTGTTGAACAAGCAGACGAGACCTGGGCCAGGAGTGACGTGAAGCCAACGGTGATAGGTTGGCTTCCACTCTTGGTGTTAAGAATAATTCTGGTAGGAAAAGCTGCAGTGTGTTCTGATGAACATGTGCAAGTTTCATCAACTCTACCTAACCGTGGAATTTACTGGGTCATTTGGTTCTGTTAATAGAATTATTTTAAAACAAAACAAGAAGCACCACCCTACTTCCCTCACAGCCCTCAGGAAGGAACCAATGCCTTGACTCTAAACTTCTGGCCTTTAGGAATTAGTCTATACATTTCTGCCACTTAAAGCTACCCAGTTTGTTGGTTATAGCAGCCACAGGAAACTAATATAGATGGTAAGACTAAATTATCATTATCAGAAGTAATGTAGACATTAGCATGTCTGCAACCCCTTCTCTCTCCAATCCTAACTTTTTTTCTTTTGAGCCAGGGTCTTGCTATGCAGTTCAAGTTGGGCTTGAGCTCACTTTGTAGCCCAAGCTGGTCTCAAACTCGCAACATTTCCTCCTGCCAAGAAGAGAGAACAGTCAAATTTCTAAAACCAATAACAAAAGAGGGAACATAAAAGAATTGTATGAATAGCTCCCTGCTTACACATTAGAAAATTTAGATGAAATGGACAAATTCCTGAAAAAAAATGTACACCTCTATTCAGTGTTATTCTGGAAATTCTAGCTAGAGCAATAAGAACAGAAAAAGACATTAAGAATAGAATGAAAAAAAAAGCCCAGCGTGATGGCACACAACTGTAATCTCAGCACTTAGGATCTCTCTCTCCCTCCCTCCCTCCCTCCCTCCCAGGAAGCATACTAATAAGTTTAGCAAGTTGGCAAGATTATACATTAGTATTTACATTTTATTATATTTCTGTGCAGAAGATAGATGAATGGCCAATAAAGAACTGGGAAGAAACTCTGCTTTTGACAGTGGATGTATAAATTTAAATAATTTGATATACAGAGAAAGTAAGACACTCATCTCACTGGCCTTTTAAATGATACTCAGCACATTGCTTCTCAACCTTTTGGCTAAGATCAAGTGTAATGATATTCAGTACTAACAAAGATAGGCCTAGGAGGATGGATAGTCTGGTAATGCATGAATTTACTAAAGCTATTTAGGAGAACAATTTAAATCTGTTGATTTGGGAGTAGTTTAATAAAGTACGATATAACCACGTAATGGAAGTACTGTGTAGTGGGTGTTTTTTTTTTTAACTGTAATGTGCATCTCAACATGGAACAGTCTCTAAGATACTTAACATTCAGGACCCACTTGCAAAATACAAGTTTTAACATGGTCTCATTTCTTTTAAATAAAGAACTAAAGTATACCCACACACACTACCTTCCTAAATTCCTAACAGTGAGAGGAAGTTAACATACATACTTTCCTGATATCATAAGTAATAAAAATGAGTATTTTCTCACCACACACTTCTGTTCTTTAAATCTCTCCTTTATATTCCCTGATTTGGTATAATTATTTATAACCAAAATCAAGAAAGCAAATGCAAATGTTTTCAATGTCTCTTGGGATTTTCTTTTAGGTGAATAGTGTATGTTTAGAAGAAGTTACTCATGAAGAAGCAGTAACTGCTTTAAAGAACACGTCTGATTTTGTTTATCTGAAAGTGGCAAAACCCACAAGTATGTACATAAACGATGGCTATGCGCCACCAGATATCACCAGCTGTAAGTTTTGTTTGCTTAAGCTGTTTAAATTTATCTTCCTTAGATGCAGTGCACTTTAATGAAGTATTCCCATGTAACAGAAAAAGGTTAAACATTATAAAATTATTTTTAAATGACTGTTAAGCTTTTTAATCTAATAGTTTGAGACTCTTCACCCACTTAAAAGGAGGGTGGGATCCTTTTCCCCTTTACTGCTTAACAATTTAAAACATTGTTTCTCAAGGTTTTATGTAAATGACAATAAATCATCAGAAAGTTTTATAAATAATGTAAATTCTTGTTATGTTCTAAAAGTTTTGTCAAGCACACAGATAGAACTGTTAGTTTACTAGCAAGGTGCTCTGTGCTGCTGGTTCATGGAATGCACTTTGGGAAACTGATTTTAAATATTCGTAGGATGAAAAGGATTTTCTGTACCCTCAGTTGCAAAAGCACAGATACTGTCTTTGTGCTTTAAGCTTTTAGTTCAGTGATGGCAAACTTTTTAGAGCTTTCAGTAATAACAAACATCCTGCAGCACACATGCCATAGGTTCACCACCATTGTGAGTCTGTTGCTTATTTGTGTACAGTCCAATTGTGTTGCATAAAACCCAATTGTTACGCAGTACTTACATACTTTTTTAAGTGTATAAACTGATTTAGATGCATTTTAATGGGTTCATGTTGGTTGAAAAGTGAAAGTTTATTTGTTCTGTGCATTGAATTAATATTAAACGAACCTATGATTAGTAAAGATCTAAAATGTATTTGTAATCTGCTTTGAATATTCCTTTTTAAATTGTGATTTTTATATATATTTCCAGTTTTAAAACTGTCAAGATTCATTACCATCACTAGTCACTATAAGTTAAATACAAATTATATTTTGAAATCTCTTTATTGTTCTCCAGTAGTACATCTTATTATCTGTTCATTAATTTATATTAATTACCTAAGTATAAGTGAATTTCTTAACAATATTCAACCTTTCTAATGGACAGAGAAGGTGTCGTATATAAAGATTCCTGTATATTTTTATTTGTGATTATAGGTGCAGTTTCAGTAGTAATCTGTTTTTTTGTTTTGTTTTGTTTTGTTTTTTGTAGTAATCTGTTGATTGATCAGTTCAGGTATTGGTCATATTTTGAATATACTTTTGTCTTCAAGACAAACGTGCACATTTGGGACATTTATTCCCAAACTGAGAATTAGTACCTGATAATGACCAAGCATACAAGTAGCCAGGCTGCTTCTTACAAATATATTAAGCAGAGAAAAATGTTACTTTATTGAATTATTCCTTGCTATGTATAGTAATTTGACCTTTAAAACAGAATAGCTAGTCCTAAGAGAGATAATTAAATGACTGTTTGCTGTATGTGGGCAGCATATTTATTTCTTTGTTGTTGGTGTTGTTTTCCATCCCTTATTGAACTAATAGACTATTACAAAAAAGTTATATATAGTTCACTTTGCTAGTTCAACTTATATCATATTTTACTCACATTCCCTTGTCTTGCACAGCTACCATGGTGAATTTTATTGTGTAATTCTAGTCCATATTCTATATATAGTTTATAGACAGTTTATTCATGTAGGTCTTTTTAAAAGTGTTTGTATTTTACAATTTCTTACCTAAATGATTTTTGTCTGTCAACCCTTCCTAAGGCTTTGTTTTTAAACCATTCAACTTACTGCCTGTTATTCATATTGTAGCCATCTGATGTTTCCTCATGAATCTGTCTTTATTCGCTGAAGATTTTATTGCTAGCACTTTTGTCTTTTTGCTGTGCTTAGAGTATTCTTAGTGATAACCAAAATGCACACGAATAATTTAGCCAAAACCCTGGCCTGTTGGTTTCTTCATCTGTTCCTGTCTTGCCCTCCACTTCAACTTAGGTAATTGATTGCTAGATAATACTTTAGATCTTATCCATAATGATCATTTCCTTCATCATATTGAAAATACCAGTTTGAGCCACTTCATTTCTGTGTCCAAATAATCAGTTCACACACCCCTGTTTAGCAATTAAACTTCATTTTGACCTTCACTTATTTAACATTATTGCTTTATTGCCCCCTTATATGTCCATCTTTCTAATTTTTTATTTAGGTTAGGTTCTGTTTCATCATGATACTCATTTTCTTGTGTGTTATCTCCGCATCCTTTGGCCCTTCCTCTTTAATTGGCAACAACACCAACACTGGTTCTTCCAAATTCTGTCTTCTTCATTCCTGCTTCTAAAAGCAGAATGTGACTGGAGAAGTGCACAAAATTGTACTATGTTTAACTTGCAGCTAAATCTCAGACGGCTGCCAACTGCATTTCTCTGTCACTCACTCTCACATTCTGGGAAGTCTTCCCTCTTCGTAATTTCTTCACTTGCTGTCCATAGCTCACTTACAGCTGATGACTTTATGTCGTATTCCATTAGGCATGCAGAAGAAAATGTCCTTGCTCTCTTGCTTTTAAATCTACCTATGTAAACTAACTGTTTTGACCAAAAGCTCTGCTTTCCCTTGTGTATAGTGGGATAACTACCATTGTTCCTGTAAAAAAGGAGTTGTGTTTCTGAACTAAGTCTCATTCCCTATCCAGAAGGGTCTTGTTCTTGCATCTGTCCCTTCTCTTACTATGTAATCATGTTCTTTGTACTGAATCATTACCACGAGCACACATGAGCACACGAACATGTTGTATAACATTCCTTATCTAGGGGAGGAGCTGAGGGTAAGAAGCAACCTTTGTACCACCCCGAGATAGTAGTGCTCTACTACTCTTTTTCTCTGTTTAATACTACAAAGAAATAATACTCCTGCTATCTAAGGAACTCTGTCACATGGGTAGCGGCAGTAGTCTATAAAAGATTCCTTTAGATAACAAAGGATACTCAGTCTAGTCATAAGAGGAGAAATACAGATGAAAACTATGCTTATTAAAGAGCAAATCTATTATGCTTTTTTTTTTTTTTTAAGTTTGTTGGTACAATTTAGGCATACAGAGTGACCACATGCATTATAGGGAATTTGTATCAGCACATGATTTATCTTTTCTTCTTTCAAATGGCCTTCCTTACCTGGATTTCATTGTACAACTAAATTAATGTGTAAAGCAACATTTTAGTTCTGTTTTCTCAAAGAATGCGATGGTTTCTTGTTTGTATATTTGGAAAACAGTTGAACCCAGGCACGTGCTCTTCCATTGAGCTACATCCCTAGCCCAGAAGAAAACAAGCAGGATGCATTTGCCTTATTGACCCAGATGTCTAAAGTAGCTTTTACGTAGAAATTGACTTTGTGCCATTTTTTAGCTGGTAGATATTTTCAGCCAGATTCTGATATGTAAATTAGTGAACATGGATTATATTTTGTTACCTTAAAATTTACATATAAGGTGCCAAGTGACTCGTTTCATTTTTTTAATTTTTCACTTTCTTTGTTTTAAAGCAGCTTCTCAGCCTGTTGATAATCATGTTAGCCCGTCTTCCTTCTTGAGCCAGACACCAGCATCACCAACCAGATACTCACCAGTTTCTAAAGCAGTGCTTGGAGATGATGAAATTACTAGGTAAGGAATTTAAATTAACATTCACCTTCTTACACATAGTTAATTTTTTTATGGTTATTCAGTCTTACTTGCTGTACAAAATAATAGATTTCATACTGTGCTTAGTAAAGTCAACTATTAATCAGCAACAAATGATAGCCACAATATTTAGGACTAAAAATTTTATTGACAGTTGATAAAGTTAAATCTTTGTATTTTTTATTGGAAGAATCATGGAAGAGCCTGAAGTGTAAAAATATTTTATATACAAATTACTATTGCTTTTTTAATACCACTATTTTTGTAAAACTTGGTAAGACCTTAGAAAGTTTTTTAAAGCTTGCTAAGACCTTAGGTAAAACTTAAGAATATACTTGAGCATATTTTAGACTAACTTTATGTATTCCTTCACTAGTGTATACTGTAATATATTTTGACAGTTGCTTGATTAATACTCAAAACAAGTGGTATTTTCTTTGTTTGATATATATCCTTAATATCCTGGCACCTAAAATTCACTTTTGCCTAACATTGTTAACTGCCCTGAATTTTTTAGTCTCTTAAGAATTTCAATGAAATAGAAAGTGGTCAGTCTTTTTAAAAAGTACTTTAGCTCTTTTCATATAATTTGAGGTGATTTATACAAATATTACATATTAGCTAGAACATTTGATATATATATATATGCTAATGGCTGTTTTATGGTTTTATTAGTTGCACCATTGTTACTTTTTGTTTGTTTTTGTCTTTTTGAGGCAGAATGTCACTATGCAGTTCAGGCTGGCTTTGAGCTCACTTTGTAGCCCAGGCTGGCCTCAAACTCACAGCAATCCTCCTGCCTCAGCCTCTTGCATGCTAGGATTACAGGCATGCACCACCACACTGAAGAAAGCATAATTATTTTTGAACCTTTGTTTTTATAATAATTTTTTTTGTCAGGTTCCTTACTCAGATAATGATCTCTGTAAGGATAGAGAGGAGGGCTTGTCTCAGATTTAACATTGCTGTAAACAAAAGAGGTGCTCACTAATTGTTATCAGAATGAAATTAGCTAAAAGAATAGTGTATTTATTGTGACAGAAATATTAAAACTGTAGGGATTGTTCCTGGACTGATCTTACTTAACCATTTATTTTTGTTATTTGCTGGTAGTGCCTATTTCTAGAAAAAGAAAAGTTAATGGCTTGTCTAATCTTTAGTCTCTTTAGATACTTTACAAATTAAAATATATTTTTTAAATTTTTTTAGTACATGTTTGTAGTACATAATGATTGCATTCATCATGGGGAGTTGGTACATGCACGTAACACATCCTAATTATTTTCTAAAATATAAGTTGTATCTATACCTTTATTCCTGTCCCCATCCTTCTTCATTATATATCTCTTTTCTAAAATACTACATTGGACTTTAAAGTATTATGCAACAGATCTCCCTCCCTGTTTATGAGAGTTTTTCATTTCTTTCACCAATGCTTGTTACTTTTTGTTCTGTTCTATAGGATGTGTTTATTTGTAGCAGATGTGAAGTTTCTCATTGTGATTTTGATTTACGTTGCCCTCATAACCAATGGTATAAAGCATTTTTCATGTGTTTATGTTATTTGAAAACTAGAATGTATTTTCTTCTAAAACTACTATTGGATTTCAGCAAGTATTTTTAATTATCATTTGCTCATATTAAAATAATTTATGTACACATTGTAAAGCACTACAGAAGCCCTACACCATGAATCCACTATCTAAAATTAGGAATAAAAACAACATCAATATAGTTAAACCTAAGTGTGACCCTGATTCTGCCCGCTTCTCCTATACTGCTCCTCTAAAATATTGCTTTCCTAAATTTGATACTTATTATTCATTTTTTTCTTTTGTGTGTTATGTGTATAATATTTCTCTAAATAATATCTTGTATAGTTTTACTGTTTTTGACAAGAAAATACGTTGTGAGTCCCTTATAAGTAAGCTGGAAAAATTAAATAATGATGATGAATATCTATATATTCTAAAAAGTACTACTTTAAGTTTTGAACAGGCTGATGTTTAAGACGATGGTGTATTATATGGAAAGATACTTGATTTTTTTTTCTTTTTTTTGAGACAGGGTTTCACTATGCAGTTCAGGCTGGCCTTCAACTCACTTTGTAGTCCAGGCTGGCCTTCAACTCACAGCAATCCTCCTGCCTCAGCCTCCCGAGTGCTGGGATTACAGGCATGCGCCACCACATCTGGCCTTCCTTAAAATTAATTTTTAAAAAGTGCTTACCTGTGTTAAGGTTTTTGTGACCAATTGCCTCCTGCATTGCTTTAGAAAAATCACATTAAATTTTGCAAACATTTAACAAATACAGTGTGTTTTATTTCAAAATAATCTCAAATGATATTCTATATTCCATCAAATCTAAAATATACTGTTGGTGGGCATTTTTCTTGCTTTACTAAAAGGTATGAATAGTTCCCATTAAAATATCTAACTGCCAACAATTATGAAAAATTGTCAATGGTAAGACATATTCCAGGGATTTTTGAAATTGACTAGATTATCACAATTGAAAAAAAGCCATAATAATTTAAAAAGTTACTAGTAGTAGCTAAACTAGAAAAGTTTTGGACTTTGTTTTGTTTTGAAACTGAGTGTCCCTGTGTTGCCCAGGCTGGTCTCAAACTCAGGGTTTAAGTTATTCTGCCGCTTAGCCTCTTGAGTAGCTGGGACTACAGGTATGCACCACCATGCACAGCTTTAAAAGATACCTTATTATTTCCTTTCTTTTTTTTTTTTTTTTTTAAGTCTGGATTTGGGAAGTTGTAAGGTTAGTGTGGCAACCTTAGGCCCGTGACGTCTCTGGTATACTCTTGGTCTCACCTTCATGATTACATGTCCAAACAAGGAAAGGGGTTTTATTAAAGGTTCATTTGTTTGTTTGGGTGAAGCAGGTGTGGACAGAGGAAGGAAGAATAGTAAATGCACTTTTTCCTTACTAGAGTCTTTGGGAAATGACAGAAACATTTCCCTTCATTTCTCAGAGGCCAGAATGGGGTCAGACCTCGCCCCTACAAAGGGAATGGAATGGCCAGTTTGGGTTAGTCACAGCACATCCCTTGGGGACTGGAGAAGGGCCTGCTTTCTCTGGGAAGAAGGGGTAGCTGCGTTTTACATCTAAGAAGTGTCAGCAGTGACTGCTTCATAGGCATATAGTATGCATAGCAACTTTCCATAAGTATTTATTGATAGGTATTTATATTATTTTTATGTTTTCACATTCTTTTCTCCTTTCTGATTTGGTTTCATGTTTGTTTATTTTTTAACCTAAGTCTTGGGCTTTTATATTACATCAGATTTTTATCCTTTTGATTTCTGGGCTTAGAAAGAATCTCTTTACCCCTCAGTTTTGAAAAACATTTTAGAGTTCATCTAGCTTTCTTAAAAGCTTGATAATATGACTTATTAATAGAAAGTTCTCACTAAATTTTGAACTATTTTTATGTTTTTTTAATTTTTAGGGAACCTAGAAAAGTTATTCTTCATCGTGGCTCAACAGGCCTTGGCTTCAACATTGTAGGAGGTGAAGATGGAGAAGGCATATTTATTTCCTTTATCTTGGCTGGAGGACCTGCTGATCTCAGCGGAGAGCTCAGGAAAGGAGATCGTATTATTTCGGTAGGATAAGTTAATCAAAATTGGATTTTTATTCTCTCACCTATAACCTGTTTATGATTACAAGAGGATTTTTTTATCCCAAAGTTGTGGATATATCTTGATTATCTTACTATTTTATGACTGAGTTTCCAGAATTACAGTGATACCAAAAAATATATTTTATGGTAGATTTTCATTGATATTTGACCTTCTTACAAGGAGTCATTTGGTTGGGAGAGTGTTTTGTTTTTTATTTGTAGTATTAGCAATTGGATCCAGATCCTTTGCAAAGAGCCATATGGGACCATATACCCTCCCTTTTTTAAGGCAGGGCTTGCTAGGTCTCAATATTGTCCACACTGGGATCAAATACAGTCCTCCTGCCTCAGCCTCCTAGTATGCTGAGATTACAGGAATAGGATAGAATCCATTTTTATAGATGTAGTTGGAGGAAATCTATATTCTCTGTTAACTCATTGGTTACTTGTATAGTTATTTATGTACTTTTTACTTAATCACTTAGCTGTTTGACCTGTTACTAAAAGGTTTTAAGCCTGGTGTGATAATACACATCTATAATCCCAGAGGATCGAAAATTCAAGCCTAGCCCAGACAATTTAGTGAGACCATGTCTCAAAATAAATAATCGAAGAAGTGAAGATGTAGCTCAGTGCAAAGGCTCTGGGTTCAGTCACCAGTACCACCAAAAAACAAAAGGCTTTGAAACTGTTTGAACATGAGATGAGTTTAGCAGTCTGTCCTTCCTGTATTAGCTTTTTTCTTTATGTCTTTGAGGGACTGGGGTGAAGTAGACAGGGTCTCACTGTATAGTCCAGGCTGGCCTTGAACTCACTGTGCATTCATGGTGATCCTTTTGCCTGGGCCTCCTAAGTCCTGAGATTACAGGCATGCACCACCATGCCTATCTGTATGTCTTTTGGAACTGTGTTATTAGGTGCATATAAGTTTAGAAATGTTATTCCTTCCTGGTTTGTTGACCTTTTTATCATTATAGTGATCCTTTTTGTTTATAATAGTGGTTTTGCTATGAAATCTATACTGATGTTAATGTGGCTATCTGACTTGTTTGCTTTGCTTTGTGTTTTCTCCTTATTTTCAGTTTGTGTTTGTGCTTATAGTTCTCCCTAAACAGAGATCTTGGGAAATTTTAAATCTAATCATGCTATTTCTTGTATTTTTCTTCTTTTTCAGTTTTATACTCCCAAATGCATTCATTTTTATTTATTATTTTGGGCACTTTACCCACATGATATACAATTTTTCTGTTTACTATGATTTGTATCTCCTTTCTTCGGTGTTCCAGAGTGGACTACTAAGAGCATTTGGATTGCACAGTTGTTTGCTGTATAGGACTGTCTTGTTCACTGTAGAAAATTTAGCTTTTCTAGCTTCCATCTTCTCCATGCTCCTTAGTCATTGTAAAAAGCAAAAATGTTCCTAAAATACCCATATTTGCCTTGGTGAAAGCTCTTGGTTTGAAATATCTTTATTTACCCCTCACTTGTAAATTTAATTCTGCATAAGTTCTGGGATGAGTTACTTGCTATTGTCTCTAAATACTTCAAAGACACTCTTTTATGCTATCTGGCTTCTTTGTTGCTATTTAAAAAACAGAAGTCTGTCTCAGTCTTATGTGATTTGTCACTGGTCACTTTGAAGATCCTTTTGGTTTTGGTATGCTGCAAAGTCACTAAAATGTGTTTATGTGTAACATTTTATTATTGGGGGTTCATTGTGTATTGGGGTCTTGAGTTAGCCCCAATCACCTGAACAGCTTAAATAAGAGAGACCGGTCATGTGATTTGGAGGGCTTCCAGGACAGTCAGAAGTCTCTCAAGAGTAAAGACGCAAAGAGCTGTACCGGAAAGCCTATATTTATTTGGTTTTCAAACAAAGGAAGGGGATATCAAGGCAAGCAGGAACTGAGCAGGACCTTGGAAGTCAGTTCAAAGATCTCTCCAAGCAGTAAAATGTGACAATTAAGAGGACTATTTGATCTCAAAGGTTGGCAGTTTTATTGCTCTGGAATGGGGTGTGAGCGGCCCATGTCCTTGGCTGCCTCAGCTGTGTGGTGTTATCTTAACCTCAAAGCACTGTGCATATGCTCTTTCCCAAAGAGAAGAGCTGATGTCCCTGTGTTCAGCAACTTAACCCCATACATACAACCTAGTCTCCAACAATTATGCTTACTAAATCAACAGATTATGTTTTTCATTAGTTCTGAATCTAAACACTTTCTGGAACTTCAGAATTTTTAGATCTAGAAACAGACTTTATGTCCTGGGTTGGCAGTGCTATATAGCATTGCTATTTTAAATCATGTATTGATATAAATCTGTAGAGACTTTTTCAGCTACAAAATAAATCAGAAAGGGCTGGAGATATAGCTCAGTGGAATAAGCACCTGCCTGGCAAGCACAGGGTCCTGAGTTTGATCCCCAGTACTGCCAAAAAAAAAAAATCAGAAATATTCCTCAAACTGAAGATAAATGTGATTGGAACATGGTAGGAAAGACATTCCAGACATGTGAACTACATTTACATATTTAGGGCTAAACAATTTTGAAAGTATAGTACTCCCCAAGAATAATGACCATTGTAACAAAATTTTTTATTGTTTTTCAGACAGTCTTATTATGTAGTTTGTGGAGGACCACTTGAATGACTCTCATTGAAAGAAGAGTGATTATTTCCATCTGGCTAAACCTGGCCCTATTTCTATGTATTGATATGTACAGAGCTGGCTAGAACTTTTCCTTATCCATTTAACTGGCTTTAAGCAGTGCAAATCATCCAGCCAGGGTGCTTACATGTAGTCTTAGGAGCAAGGCAGTAAGTCAGTGTTACCCCACCCCTGAAGCTCCCAAAAAACGTGTGAGCCGTGCTCCATGCTACTTGCTGGGACCAAGCCTCAAGATAAGAGGCTCTGACTTCCCAGGACATAAAAAAAAATTGCACATCAGACCCCAAAACATTAAATATTACCTCGAATTGTGTTACGCAGATTACTCCTTCCGCGTATCCTTCTCTTTGAATATTGAAGAGATGATTTCAGGTCTCCTACCTAGCCCAGCTCGTGGCACTCATGTACTTCCTGCCATTGTCACAATCACCCATCCTCAAGCCAGTCCCTTCTTCATGAATTAGCAAAACCCAGGTTTGGTCCTGGGTCAAGGCCTTTGTTCTGGTTAGCCATTATCCTAGCTGGACTTAGGACCCCCTTGGCTTTTAGATACATAATTGTGTCTTTATTTACTTTGTGGGTTGCACTGGGAGTGGTAGATTGGAATTAACTCTCTAGAATTCCAATAACTTTTCTATGGGATTACAAATATAAACTACCTGGCCCATGATGAGGACCAGGTAGGGCTCTCTATAGTGGTTTGGGCTGGCCTTGAACTCACTATGTAGACCAGGTTGGCCCCAAACTAGCTGTTGTTCTCATGCTTCAGCTGCCAGAAAACTGAGATTGTAAGCCTGCACCAAATTTTTAAGGCAGAAATGGAGCCTACTTATGATGTTAGAATACAAAACATCTCAAGAAACCATCCATCTTACCCTAATATATCTAGACAGTCTGGGTAAGTTTAATTAATAAATAAGTAATAAGTAATTAATAAAACATTCAAAAGGTTCTTGACAACTTCAACTTAGGCAATAGTTCTTTGGACAAGATACACTACCATACAAAAAGATACCATTTAGAAATCAAATAAGCAAGCCAATCAGTGATAAAATAATAATAATCTTAGTACATATACCTGACAAAAGACTTTTTAGAATGCAGGTCTCTTAACAAATCAACAATAAAAATATAAGTAAACCAATTTTAAAATGCGCAGAAATGTGGCTATTTCACCAAAGAAGATATACAAGTGGGCTGGCAAGCACATGAAAAAGGTGCTTAACATAATCAGGGAGCTATGGAAACCACAGTGAGTAAAAGGGTTTAAGGAATTTGAATAAGAATAATGTCATTTTACTGTACCTTGGTTTGTGGTGGTGGCTACCAGACATACACATTTGTTAAAGCCCTTAACAAACCCCTAAGAAAGATTGCCTGTGCCTAAATAAAAATTGGTATTTTTAAAATCATAATATCCCATCCAGTTGGATGGCTTAAAAAAAAATTAACAGTTATTGGTGAAGATGTAGAACAACTCTCCTGGACATGTGATATACCATACAAGAACTTTTTGGAGATCTTAAGAAGTTAAACACACATCTGATGTTGTCATCTAAGTTTTACTCAGGAAAAATGAAAGCATATGTCCACAAAAGCACTTTCACAAGAATGTTTATAATGTTTATAATAGTCTTATAGTAGTCTAGACCTGGAAATGACCTACGTTTTCATTAATAGAAAAATAAGCAAGTTCTGATATATTCAAAAAATGTAATCCTATTTAGCAAGAAAAGGGAACAAACTATTGAAACAAGACGGTATAGATAACTTAAAATCATGTTGAACAAAACAGGTACCATATAAATACATACTGTATGAGTCTAGTTATATGATAATCATAATATTCCAGCAGAACAGCCCAAGAAAATCAGCAGCTGCCTAACAGCATCCCAACAGCTACTCATAATTCCCAACAGCCTCACTTCTTTTTCCTCTCCAGTTCTGCCTCTTACGCTGCTGGCAAGATAATATTCAAAAAGTAGTTGTCCATGACTTGTACTGCCTGTAAAAGTACCCAGTGAAACTCCCTGGGTTGGCTGATGGAAAGGTTATATATCTTCTTGGGGTAGTAGTTTCCTGGATATGTGTATATAGTTTCAAAATCCTGCCAGTTTAACTGTTCAAATTTGTATATTTTATAATTTTTAAATTTATAATTCTTAAAAGTATGTTAAGATATAAGAACAAATTTGTGATAAGGAATTAAAAAAAAAAACCAATGTAACACAAATTAACTCTCTACTTAGGGGAATAAAATTAGCTTAGTGCTGTACTTCACACCTTCTGTCAAAATAGATTTTCAGTTGGCTTAGAGTTTGCTGTGAGAAACTTAAAGCAAAAATAAATGTTTTTAAATTATCCACGTGAGACCACTTTATCTGGGTCACTGACACATTGCTAAAGTATGGTAGGCTGACCAACACAATCAGCCTCTAAACTTCTTGGTTTAGCACTGAAACCCCATGTCTGAAAAATCCAGGCACGGTGGCACACACCTGTAATTGCAATTGCACAGGGGACCAAGGTATGAGGATTGTAAGTTCTAGGCTAGCCCGAGCAGCTTAGTAAGACCATGTTTCAAATTAAATCTTAAAAAGCCTTGGGTCTTATAACTCACTGCTGGAGCACTTGCCTAGCATATTTCAGACCCATAATCCTAGCACTCTGGAAGATACAGGCAGTATTTCCTCAAGTTCAAGCCCAACCTGCTCAATATAGCAATTTTTAGCAAGACCCTGCCTCAAAATGAAAAACAAAATGGCTAGAAGTATGCAAAGGCCCTGGCTTCAGTACTCAGCACGGGGAGGGAGAGTGCTTAAAAGGCCCCAGACTGTCAACTCTGGCTGAATAGAAAATTCTGTGCAAGGAGGATGTGAAGATTAGTGTAGCATTATCACTGCCTATCTGAATGTTAAAAGCCTTCCTAAAACTTGCATACAGAGCCCTTGGCAAGGAGTGGGAGCCGTATTAGCTCTAGACACTTAAAGGAAGTATCTCTCCAATAAACTAACCAGGCAGAGACTTCAGTGGTTACTCATGACAAAGAATATAGTCTTTTTAGAATTCAGGAAAGATACTGAAAGAACAATAATAAATAGTAACAACCATAATGCCTGATGGGGGATGAATCTGTTATCCAGAGTTGTCAGGTTTTATTATATTACATGCCCAGTTTTCAACCAGAAAATTATGAGGAATGCAGAAAAACAAGAAATGGCCCATGCCCAGAGGGAAAAAGCAATCAGTAGAAATTGTCCTAGAAAGGTCCGGACATTGTATTGACCAAATACTTTAAATTATTTTAAATATTTCAAAAGAATTAAAGGAAACCATCTGTGGTGGATTTACAGCTGGTGGTCAACTTGTTAACACCCAGATGAACTGAGTCAGCATGATGCTGGGTGTGGGAGGCCCATCTGAGGATTATTGCCAGCAGCGTGAGAGGCAAAACTGGAGAGGAAGAAGAAGTGAGGCTGTTAGGAATTATGAGTAGCTGTTGGGATGCTGTTAGGCAGCTGCTGATTCTCTTGGGCTATTCTGCTGGAGGATGTTGTCTTTCCTGATGAACTTGGCTGTTCTTGTCAGAGTTGGAGCTCAGGACCTCATGGGTCACTGAGAATGGCTATAGTTCACTTTGGGGGAGCTCTGGTCCTCACTCTGAGCATTGCTTCCTGGCACCAGAGGGAAAGATGGTGCACTACTCAGTCTTCTGGAGAAGCTTGTCATGTTGGCTCTCCTGATGGGAACTCCACTTTTCTCATCATCAGAGGAGATCAGGACCTCACTATTGCTGAGGATGGATGTAGTACTTTTCAGGGGAGCTCTGGTTCTTACTTTGAGTGTTGCTTCCTGGCTCCAGTGCAGATCCTTCTTCCTGCTAGCACAAATCCCGCTGGCACAGACTTCCTAGTTTCCACCATCAACCTTTGGACCTTCCCAGTGCAGATCCATGAAACAGGCCCTGTATGAGATATTATCATAGGCTTTAGGCCTCCAATTGTACCCATGGTAGGCATTGTTATGGGCTCTAGATCTTCAGCTGGACTCATGCAGGACATTTCCATGGGATCCAGGCCCTCAGCTGGATTCTTTAGTCTTTAGTGTGTGAACAGATTTCCTGCACTCTCTTTTTGTATATGATTCTTCAGGTAGCTATTAAAATTAATCTTATAAAATAAAGTGAAAATTTTTCTAGACAAACTCAATAGCAGTTTGTTTTGTTTTGTTTTTAAGAGGAGGAAATTTTATTGAAAGACAGCTCCTACCTAAGAGAGACAGGAAGAGACCCAGAAAGTAGTAAGTTGCTCTTAATAGCAGATTTGAGTGGGAAGAAAAAAAAAAGATGAGCAACTTCAAATACAGGTTGAGATTGTCCAAGCCAAAGAACAAAAGAAAATAGAATGAAGAATAATTAACAGAGTCTCAAAGACCTGTGGACACCATCTAGTGAACCAACATACATATAACAGGAGTACCCGAACAACGAGATAGAAAGGGGCAGAAAGATGCATAAATAGTGACCTGAAACTTCCACAATTTGGTGAAAAACACACACCAAGGAGTTCAGTGAACCCCAGAGAGAATAAACTTGAAGATACGCATACCATAAAGATATCTTATATTGTCCAAAGCTAAAGATTCTAGAAAGCAGCAGAAGAAAAGTACATCATCACATGCAAAGGATCCTCAATAACATTAATAGCTGTATTCTCATCAAAAACAGCAGAGACTAGATGCAATGAAATGATATATTCAGAATATTTTCCAATTTACAATTTTTTCTTACCTGATGTAAAAACAACCAAATAAAATAATAATTACACATCTGTGTTGCTGGGCACACATTATATACAGTAAAGTAGAACTTACATGATAATAACATTACAAGGAGGTAGAAGGAACAGAGTTTTCATATGCTATTAAAATTAAATTGATATTAATCTAACCATTGTAAGATGTTAATTAAAATCCAGAGTAATCACTAAAAAAACTTACACTTTCTTGATGCCAGAGCTTTTCAGTGGCGTTATTATTTAGATCCTATGCACCAGAGTTGATGTAGGTTTTGACACAACACAGCCCTGATACAATGAACAGTGATACTACTGGCTGATGGAAAATGTGATTTTGATACTGCATTGACTAAACTGTTGGAGTATCGCTTCTCGGCCTTTTGGCTAAGATCAAGTGTAGTATCGGTTCTTATCAGTTTAAACTATTGGAGCAGGTCTTTATTTTACAGGTGTTCATATTCACTTAAAAGCATTTTATATTTAAAAAATGAAGTCTACTAAGTTACAATCATGAGACAGATTTGCTTTTGATTTCCAAGAATGTATTTTCCAAAAGCTAAATGTAGAGATTTAAAAACAATGTTTATGGCTTATGCAGGCAGTGCCGTTGGTTCATTTCATTTGCACATACACACTCACATAGAGACATACATGTTCCATGTATGCAAACTGTAACATTATTTTGCAGTATAGCAAAATTGCAGGAGGTTGTAGGCTAATATAAAGATAGCAGTCTTTATAAATTCATTACTTGTATTCTATCCCCTTATAAGAAACCAAATACTCAGCCTCAGTGTGAGAAAAGAAGTGTTTTTGAGCTGTAGTGTTCTTTCCCTAACCTCCTTCAGGGTGCATCTGTGTGGAACACAGGTACTGTATTTTCGTTTTTCACCCTCAGGTCTTAATGTTTTTCCCCTGCATGTCACCACAATTGACCATCACCTGACATTCATGCTGTATAAAGCAGGATAAATGAGATCTTCAGCGTGTCACTGTTGTGGCAGAGCTCTGATAGGTGTGCTCTGGTGTGCAACAGTGATTTCTGTGTATAACCTTATTTGATAGTAAAATATTTGTTTTTTAGGTGTTTCATGACTCATTTTATATGTTTAATTGATACATTTCATAATGATACATTCATTGCAATAATCAGTTATTATATGGACTTGACAGTATCTGTGGTTTTCAATAAAATTATCTTTCTGTCTTTACGTTCTCTTAAAAAAAAACACTACATATGATAAGAGAAATTACCAGGGAATTTAAATGGTACACTAGAAAATATCTAGATTATTTAACACAAAATGAACATTAGTGAAGTTATAGAAGAATAAAAAAGACATGGTATAAAGAAAACAAGTAGCAAAATTAATGGTACAATTTTTCTCCATCAGCAGTTACATTAAACATAAATGGATTAAATGCTCCAATTAAAACCCAAAGATTAGCCAGGCATTATGGTTCAAACATGTAATTCTAGCATTTGGGAGGCTAAAGCAGGAGGATGATGAGTTCAAGACCAACCTGGGCTACTCTCCACCCCACCAAAAATGCAAAAATTGATAAAGTAGATTAAAAAACAGAATCCAAGTATATGCTGTCTACAGAAACAAATAGATGCAAAATAAAAAGATATGCTCCACAATAAGTAACCAAATCTAACCTAGCGTGGTTACTGCTAATATCAAAACAGACATTAAAACAAAAATTATTACTGAAGGCAAAGGATGTTTAAAAGTGTTATATACTTCATATTATTTCATAGGTATATATTATGTAATTGTTCATAAAATTCTAGAAAGAAATAAAATGACTTTAAGATGAAATAAAAATCTGACCATAACAAGTAAGAACATTGACTCAAAGCAATCAAAGGGTTTATGATCTTACTGAATGGTGGAACGTGTGCTTAGTAAACACAAAGCCTTAGATTCAAACACAAGATGAAAGAAAGGAAGAAGATGAGAGGTAGAGAAAAAGAGAAGGGAGAATTAATAATCAGACTTTTCCTGCAGCAGAGAAGCACGGGTTCAGGTGGCTTCACTGGTAGCTTGTCAAACTTTTAAAAAAGAATTAACGCTGGTCATTATAGAAAGGGGGAAGATTTATACGATTTGAAGAGAAACCAGAGGGCTGGGGATATAGCTCAGTGGAATAAGCGCTTGCCTAGCAAGCGCAGGGTCCTGAGTTCGATCCCCAGTACCGCAAAAAAAAAAAAAAAAAGAAGAGAAACCAGAGTATATGGTCATTATAGAAAGGAAGCAGTGTCAGGAAGATTTTTAAATCTCTCTATGACGATAGTGTTATTCTTATACTAAACATACAGGCATAACAAGAAAACTACAAATCAGTATCCTTTATGAATATAACTAAAACTCAACAAAATTTAAAAAATGAATCCCTCAGGATAAAAAGAAATTATATATTTCAGCCAAGAGAAATTTATCCAGAGAAAATGCATGCTTGGTTCAGCGTCAGAAAAAGTCAAAAATAAGACACCATCCTACAAGGTAATTAACATAAACCTTACAGTTACCTCAGTAACATTGAAAAAAGTTCTCATAAACCAATGCCTTTTTATAATTAAAAAAATACTCAGCCGGGTGTGGTTGGGCATGCCTGTAATCCCAGCACTTGGGAGGCTGAGGCAGGAGGATCATCACGAGTTAGAGACCAGCCTCAGCTACAAAGTGAGCTCAAAGCCAGCCTGAACTGCAAAGCGAGACCCTGTCTCAAAAAGACAAAAAAAAAAAAAAAACCTCAACAAACTAGAAATACAAGGGAGCTACCTCATCCTGCTAAAGGGTATCTCTGAAAAAGTGGTAGCTGACAAGTGAACAAACAAGTTAACAAAAATAAAAAACTGGAAGCTTTTCCTCTAAAATCAGGAGTAAGACAAGGTGGCTACTCTTCCCACTGTGTTGAACATTATATTGGAGCTTCTAACTTGGACAGTTGAGCAAGTAAAAAAAAAGACAGGAAAACTCTGTGGTTCACATAATCTTATATATAGAAAATACAGTATTAAGAAATTTTAAAACTATTAGACCTAATAAACAAGTTTAACAAGATTGCAGGATAGAAGATCACTATACAAAAACAGCTGTATTTCTGTTAATTAGCCTTGAACAACTCAAAAGTAAAATTAAGAAAACAGAGCCCAGAGCAGCTCACTGATAGAGTCCTTGCCTCGCATGGAGGAAGCCTGGGATTTAGTCACCAGCATCTCAAAGAAAAATGAAAGGAAAGGATAGGGTAAGGGAGGAAGAAAAGAGAGAATAATTTTGTTTATAAAGAGACTTCCGGGAAGATGGCGACCGGGTAGGCAGCAGAGAGAGAACCTCCCAGAGGATTACCACCCAGACAATGGAATACAGTAATATGAAGACAGAAAGGAGAGAGGTGTGTACCCTGAACCCAAGAAGGATCTGAAATGGGAACTGAAGCCCTAGGAAAGACCAAGCAAAACCTCTCCTGGAGGAAAGGATCGGAGGGCCGCCGTGGCACAGTCAGAGGGAGAAGAGACGAGAAAGAGGAAGCCACTGCTTCAAACACACTCTTGGCCCAAGCCCTCGTTCCAGCAATCACAGCTTCAGCTTCGGAGACCCACGCTCATGGAAGCCTCCCGACTCGGCCAGGGGAGAGCGGAGTTCCAAGAGCTGGTCCAGGTCTGGAGAGGAGAGGGCTCAGCCGGGAAAAGAGGCAATGGTGGTTGAGAACTGTTGTCAAATCCAGTGTGAGGATGAGAGGTTGCAACAGCCACTGAAGCGGAGTCCCCACCCTGCAGCAACCTTCCTAATCAGCACCTGGAGGCAAGGTGGAGCCAGAGCAGCCAGTACACATCCCACCACACCCAGCTCTATGCCTGCCTCGAGGCTGTGGCCTCCTGCCTCTCCACTGTGTGGGCGGCTGCCA
>PVLD010016861.1:0-43655 GCA_004027595.1 Dinomys branickii
CCACCACCATCACCATCACCACCACCACCACCACCATCACCAGCACTATCACCACCGTTACTATGCCTTGAGCCGCCGTGGAGCCCCATCTCCCCAGGTAGAGAGGAAGAGACTGAGCGGGGGAAAGGATTTTTCTGGTCACCCAAGGCGAGATGGACCCCAGGCTTCCTAAATTCTGGAGTGGATGAAGCGTCTGCAGGTCTTGGCTCTCTGTTCCCACCTGGACTGACACCACACTCTTGGGATCAGGGAGCATTCAGTGAAATCATGTAAAATGCTTGGCACCTAGTACATGCTCAGTAAAATGGCAGCCATGCCCTGACAATGCACCTCCACCTTCTTGCCCCCAACCAGGTACGTGACCAGCAGCCTGGAGCTCCTGGTGGCCGAGGACTACATGATCGTGTATCTGAATGGCGCCACGCCCCGGAGGAGGGTGCCGGGCATCGGCTGGCTGAAGAAGTGTTACCAGATGATCGACAGGAGGTGAGGGGCCGGCTGCAGACATGCGGAGGAAGTGGGGATATGAAGTGTCACACAGTGCTGGATGTGGTGGCGCACGCCTGTCATCCCCACCACTCAAGGGGCTGAGGCAGGAGGATTGCAGGGAGTTCGAGGCCAGCATGGACTACGCAGTGAGTTCAAGGCCAGCCTGAACTGCCCATGAGATCTTGTCTCAAAAAAACCAAACTAAAAAAGAAAATTCACACAGGGCAAGTGACCTTGAGCTCACAAGTGGTGCCATAGTTTGGTGAGGTTGCCATGCTGTGACCAAGCAGCACAGACCAGGTAGTTTAAATGACTCACATTTATAACCAGCTTCCAACTCACAGCAGTCCTCCTGCCTCGGCATCCGGTGTGGACCTTCTGAGGCTGCCAGGGAGAAGCCATCCTGTCCTGAGTCTGGTGGTGGCTGTAATCCTCAGTGTCCTCAGCTTGTCAAATTGTGACCCCAGTCTCTGCCTCCAACGACACAGGAATTCTCCCTGTGTGGCTGTTCATGTCCAAATGCTCCCCTTTCTAGGGCCCCGGTCGCACTGGATTAAGGGTTTATTCTTCATGTGGCATCACTCTGGTTTAACTCATGATGTCTGCAGTTTCGCTATTTCCAGATCAGGTCAAAGGCTGTAAGGGCGCCGTCGGAGATATGAAGCATGTTCTCTACGTGCCATGCCTGCCATCCACTCCGGGCTTTCCACCTCCCCGCACTGAGCCTCCGTCCCCTCCCCAGCCCAGTACCACATCCTCTTTCCTGTCTCTGTGGATCTGCTGACACTGGAGCTTCCCTGGGAGTGGGACCCTGCTGCGTGTGTCCTTTTTTTGGGGTCTTTTTGAGACAGGATCTCACTTTGCAGTTTGGGCTGGCCTTGAGCTCACTGCAGGAATCCTTCCCTCCCCACCCACCCTGAGCTCTTAGGGACAAAGGGGCTGTGTCTGCGTCCCCCATGGGATTTACAACTCCTGGAGCAGGGTAGAGATTTGACCCGCACTTGGAGCCGACTCTGGGAGGCTGAGGCAGGAGAATCGCAAGTTTGAGCCCAGCCTGAGAGACTTAGCAACCTAGTGAGAATTTAAAAATGTTTAAAAGGGAGGGAGATGCAGGTGTGAGTGATAAGTACTGGTGCGCGGCCCTCCATCCCTGCTCCTGTCCCTCCTGGGCTCGCTCTCGCCCAGCCTGCCCCAGGAGGACATCCTGCTCCCTCTGTGTCCCATATAGATTACGGAAAAATCTGAAGTCCCTGATCATCGTCCACCCCTCCTGGTTCATCCGGACTGTGCTGGCCATCTCCCGGCCCTTCATCAGGTGAGTGGAGGAGCCTGGGCTGGTGCTGGTCCCACAGGGCCGTGTTGTGGACCTGGGTGTGTTTTGATGCACTGGCAGCCTCTCTGGCACACAGAGGCATCACTGCCTCAAGCTGTCTTAAGTATTATGTATATATTGAGTGCCACCAATCTGAAATCCAAACTGCAAAATGCTCCAAAACCGCAAATCTTCTTTGAGGGCCAACAGAAAGATGCTACAGTAAACTCCATGTCTGACCCTAAGGGCTGGGTCCCAGTCAAAATTCAGTGCACTAGAGACATATGCACAAAAAGATCAGGTGTCGTCTGTCATCCCAGCAACTCTGAAAGCTGAGGCAAGATGACTGCAAGCTTGAGCCCGGTCTGAGCAACTTAGACCCCATGTCAAAATAGGGAATGACTTGGGGCGGAGCTCAGTGCAAAGGCCCTGGGTTCAATCTCCAGTACTAAGGGGAAAGACTGGCTCTCACCTATTGAATGTTTTTGGGGGAGGGGCCCCACTATGTTGTCCAGGCTGCACTCCATTGCTCCTCCTGCCTCAGCCTCCCAGTAGCTGGGATGACAGGTGCCACCACGTTGGCCTTTGCACATTGGGCCTGTGTAATATTTACATCTACAACCCTGGGAGGTCAATGCCATCACTCATCTCACAGATGAGAAAATGTAGCTCAAAAATTCCGCCTAGAGTCATCCAGCAAGGTCATGGCCCTCCACCCCCTTCGGAGGTGGGCCAGGTTCCATTGGCTGCAGATTCTGTGCCAGGGGCCATTGTGTCCCCGGGGCCATTGTGTCCCCTGGAGGCATCACCCATGAGGGGCCCCCTCCACATCCAGGCCTCAGCAGTGCCATGACCCAATCAATGCATGTGTGACGCCACCTTCAGATTCAGTGACTCAGGAAACGACTCATAGGACTTGAAAGTGCTGTGATGTGCTCCGTTATGATTTATTGTAGTGAAGAGATCCAGACCGGAATGGAAAGAGGTGAGAGAGAGGAGAGTCCGGGTCCTAGCCATGTGGTGACACACGCAGGGCATCCCAGCACTCTGGGAAGCTGAGGCGGGAGAATCTCAGGTTGGAGCCCAGCCTGAGCAATTAAGGAAGACATTGTCTCAAAATAAAGATATAAAAAAGCACTAGGGGTGTTGCTCAGGGGTAGAGCAGTCGCCTAGCAATGTGGAGGGACCCTGGGTTCCATCCCTAGTACCACAAAAAACAAACAACAAAAACCCAAGACTGTCTCACTCTGTTACCAAGCAAGAAGGATTACATTCCTTCTTCCCAGGGTAGGGTGGGAGGCTGGAGCTCGGGTGCTGGCCTCTGAGGGAGTGCGGCCCTATGGGTGTTGCCGTGGCTGCAGAGAAACTGCCCTCACACCTCTCCTCCCACCAGCGTCAAGTTCATCAATAAGATCCAGTACGTGCACAGCCTGGAGGAACTGGAGCAGCTCATCCCCATGGAACATGTGCAGATTCCGGACTGCGTCCTCCAGTGAGTGGCAGCATGGTCCCTGCCTTGATGCCTCCGGTCCCCCCAAGGCCAGCAGTAATGACAGCAGTGGATCTTGGTGCTAAATTTGTATGCTGTGTACCCCACACCACCGAGAGGGGTCCACCCCGAGCTTGGGGTGAAGTAGGAGCTGTCTCTGGCATTTTCTTACTGTACAAGACATCCTAAACCCCTCCCCACTGTTTCCTGTGGAATATAAAATTGACCATTTCAGAGCTAGGCATGGTGGTGCACACCTGTCATCCTAGCACTTGGGAGGCTGAGGCAGGAGGATCACTGTGAGCCCTGGGCCAGCCTGGACTCCATAGTGAGACTCTGTCTCAAAAAACCAAATATACTGACCATCTCAGCCACTTCCAAGCACAGTTCTTTGGCACTGGGGATGTTTGCGAGGCTGGGCAGCTGCCCTCTCCATCTATGCCCAGATGCCGGGCCATGCCAAGAAACCAGAGTTTCCCTGCCTGGGGAAATAGGCTCAGCAGGTTAGGGCCAGGCAGCTGCCCAAGCTGCAGCTGGCTTTTCCTCCTCACCCCACAGGCTGCTGTGGGAGTGGACATCACTCTCTGCTCCCAAAGGGAAGAAAGGTCCCCAGGAAGTGTGCCCTCTACCACCAAAGGGAGAGGGCTGAGTCTGACACCTCCTCCTCTCTTTCAGGTATGAAGAGGAAAGACTCCAAGCCAGGAGAGAGAGGTCAGTTCAGACTGGGCTCTGTGACAGCTACTCAGGGCTGGGGCTGAGCCAGGCTCTCCTGGAGACACAAGGTTCTCCGGTGGTTCCACTCAGCAAGGATCAGTGACTGTCCCACAGGTGGCTCATGGCTTCCTAGTGCAGCTGGAAGTGAGTGTGCACTGCTGTGCACCAGTAAAACTATTCATGAAAATAAGGTCTTACCGCAGAGAGTGCTAGCCTATTCTCCCCAGAACTAGGGAGGCTGAGGCAGGAATTCCAAGTTTGAGACCAGCCTGGGAAATTTAGCAAGAACCTTATAGAGAGCCCTTCTCGGTCCTCATCACGGCCCAGGAAGTTCATATTTGTAATCCAGTTGAAAAGTTTTTGGAATTCTAGCAAGTGAATTCCAATCTACCACTTCCAGTGCAACCCATGGTGAGAATAAAGACACTAAGACGTATTTGTAGTTATGGGGAGCCGAGGGGTCCTAAGTCCAGCCATGATGATGACTACCGGAACAAAGGCCTCGACCCAGGGCCAAACTCAGGTTTTATTCATTCGTGAAGCAGGGAGCGGCTTGAGGCTGAGTGACTGTGAGAATGGCGGGAAGGAGGTGAGCACCTGAGCTGGGCTGGGTAGGAGGCCCGAAATCCCCTCTGCAATATGCAGAGAGGAGGATCTGCAGAAGGAGCACGGCTGAGGCGGGGGAGACTGCATGGCACAGCTGAGGTGGTTTCTGCTGTCTTGGCCTCGGTGCCTCAGCTCTGACGTGTGATCTTTTACGCCCTGGGAGGTCACAGCCTCTATCTCGTGGCTTGATCCCAGCTGACACCATGGCACACGGGGCTCTCAACCCGCCTGGCTCACACGTGTTATTTGGGAGCTACAGGGGCCGGACGCACTGCCCTGTCACCTTGCTTCAAAGACCGCACTTCAGCACCTCAGCTGGGCCGATTCGCATTGCTTAAAGCCGATTCAGGGGATAAGGGAAAGTCCCGGCCGGCTCTGCACACAGTGATACATGGAGAGGGGGCCAGGCTCAGCCAGAATGGAGATAATTGCTCTTCTTTCAAGGAGAGTGGCCCAGGTGGTCTGTCCTCCACAGCCCTGTCTCCAAATAAAATAAACAGGGCTGGGTTAGCTCAGCGTGAGCATTCCTGAGTCCTGTTCCCCAGGGCTGCCAAAGCGAAAACAAAAACAAAACACAAACTCCGCAAACTGCCTATAGGCCTCTGGCCAAATGACCAGAGAGGCCAGTGGCCGCACAGAGGCCCCAGCCTAGGACCGCAGGCCACCTCCTGTCACCTGGCTCTGTCTGTCCACAGCTCCAGGCCCCAGCCAGAATTTGTCCTGCCCAGATCTGAAGAAAAGCTAGAGGCAGTGCTGGAGGACAACAGGTAAGCCCACAGGCGACCCCGGGGCAGAGGTGACAACCACCAGAGGCTGCCAGGTCCCAAGGAAAAAGAGACAGGACCTCGTTGAGGAGCAGAAAGTAAGCTGGGTACCTGAGTATGGTGGCACACACCTGTAATCCAAGCACTTAGGAGGCTGAGGCAGGAGGATTACTGTGAGTTTGAGGCCAGCCTGGGCTAACAGTGAGACCCTGCCTCAATAAAATAAAATAAAAATGGACAATACAAGGGGCACTTGGTACATTCATAATATTGTAAAATCATTGCCACCATCCACTTCTACAACATTCTGCCACCCGAAAAGCACATTCTGTCTCCCTCAGCCTCTTCTGTCCTCAGGGTACCCTGAAGTTCCCTCCTCTCTCTCTTCTATGCATCCAGCTTGCATGGGATACCAAGTTCTACCCTCACAGTTCTGCTCTCCTTCCCTCAAAAATCAGAAGGGGATCTTTGTCCGAGCTCCAGTGTGCAGACTGAGCCTCTCCACACGCTATAGACTCTGAGCAACTTAGTGGTTTCATTTTGTGGCAGTAAAGGGCCTCATCTGACTTTCTCACAACTGTCCATCCTGGCTTATTTGTTACACAGCAGATACTCACTGATGCCTGCTTTGTACCAGACCAGGACAAAACAGTATCAGCCCTCACGGAGCTCACAGCCTCAGCCAACAGGTGGAAGATATCTACTTCCTTCAAAATGGGTAACTAACACTGAGCCTCCTTCCCTCTCTCACAGGTCTGCTCCTGACACAGAGGACCAGGAGACAAGGTACATGCGATGCAGGGTGGTTGGGGGCCTTTCAGAAATGATACAGTGCATCTCAGGACAACTGTCCTACCATTTACTAGGGATGGGAGACACTGTACCAGGGAGCCAGGGGAGCACTGGGTACCATAACCGGTCAGCCTGTCCTGCATGACTCGGGGGCGCCGTTACATAGACAGGGCCCCCACGGATACCATGGACGCAAGCTCCGCGCTAAATCACTTTGTCCACACACAATGTGATGGAAAAATACAGTTAATGTTTAAATTGTTTAAAAAATGTTTTACAGTAAGATGCTGCCATAAATCCACCTCAACATCCTCCCCCTGGCTTCAAACATATTGACCCCATCGCTCCTGCCTCTTTCTGAAGCAGCTCTGGAAACCTGAACTTCCTCATGTGTTACACTGTCCTGCACCTTAATGTCCTGAATCCATGTAAAACCTTTCCCTTCCATGGTCATCTTAGGGCTGGGGATATAGCTCAGTGGAATAAGCGCTTGCCTAGCAAGTGCAGGGTCCTGAGTTCGATCCCCAGTACCGCAAAAAAAACAAACAAACAAACAAACAAAAAACAAAACCATGGTCATCTTGACTTTGGGAAGGAGCCACGAGTTGCACGGTGCCAGATCCGGTGAACAGGGTGGGTGAGGACTCTGCCGTGCGTTCCAAGCTCCTTTCTGGCAGACGGCACCTGCCAGCGGCATTCGCTGTACTTTTTACCACATCTCATGAAGACATTGAGGAAAGAGGGCTCCAGAACTGCTGCAGAAAGTGGCCAGAATCACAGCATCACTGTGTTCAAAGGGAGATTCATAGCACTGTAATAAATGCATTTTTAAAAATTTAAACAGTAACTGTATATTTTGATTACATGTCTTAGGCTGTCTGGTACGAACCACAGTCCCCAGGTAAAGTTCTATCAGGCAGGATATCCCAAGGTTTTAGCAATTATTTCCAGGAGACAGGCAAGGGCCAAACCTTTCCTTAGAACATACAGGTTAATCCTTGGCCACGCATTGTTCTGCATATCTGTCACAGCCTGGCCTGGTGTCTGGGTGCCCCACATGGCCCGGAAGTCCCAGGTTGAGAAATAAACATCAGAAATAGTGTAAAACTGGTACTGCCCCTTCCCCGGCACACTGAGAAGCAAGCAAGCTCCTAATGTAAAGCAAGTTTCAATGGTTCCCAAAAAACCATTGAACCCCACTGTCTGCAGAAGAGCCCACAGACCCAAACACGCAAGGAAGTCGAGCACTCTGAGCGAAAGTCAGCAGATCAAACCAAGAGCAGAATGAGACCCTCTGCTAGAGACCCTGAGGGGGAGTTGGTAAAGCAGCATTTCAAGAGATTAAAGACGCAAAAGGAAGAATTTTCAGGGGGATGGAGGGATAAATGGCAGATGGGAGGATGGATAGACAGATGGACGGATGGACAAACGGATGAAGGGGTGGGTGGGTGGGTGATGGACAGATGAATGGAAGGGTAGGCAGAGCAGTGCATGGATGGATTCTTGGCTGGCTGGCTGGCTGCTTTGCAGCTTCTCTGCAGCCTGAGGGCAGGGGTCTCAGGCCTGCTCTTCAGCTGGGCCCCAGGAGGGAGGCCCCCTGGGCAGGTAGGGGACGGATGCCCAGCCTCTGAAAGCAGGCACTGCTCCTGCAAATGCGTGTTGCCCCACATTAGGGGAACTCATTCCTTGGATGCCATGCCTGTGGAAGAGTATTTTCCACTTGCTGAGAAAATCCCAGACCCCTCTCTGTCTGTGTCTCTCCCCTGCAGCATGTCCTGAGATGGCCAGATCAAAGAGAAGGACACAGAAGAAGATTCCAGATGCCAAGAAACCTCTGTCAGATGCCCTCTGGCCCCAGAACTCATCCCACCTCATCCTGAGTCCTGATCGTCCCAGAGGACTGGTCTTCTCCATCCACTTCAGACATCCAGTGTCCTTTTTAGCGGCTCAGAAACCTTTCTGAAACAATGTGGTATTAGCATGCTCTGGGAAAGGACCCGGTTCTCAGCCCGCCCCATGTCCACACTGGTGAGATCACAGCCGAGGAGGGACCCACGTGGGCCCGTGGGGCCTGGATCTTGCTGCCGTCTCCAGTCCCGTGGCTGCAGGACACCTCTCTCTGGCATAAGGCTCCAGACCCCTCTGTATCAATGACTCGTCTGTCTGGAGCTACAGGCGCCCTCTGGCATGTCCGGGTCCAGGTTTAGCCCCGTGCCTTCTCTCCAGGAATGTGTCCCATGCCTGGCCCTCAGCCCCAGGATCTCGGTCCCAAGCAGGACTGTGCCTTGGGACATAGTGTCTGCCTTGTGTCCCAAATTACACCCCTGGTTTGTCACTTGACCATCCCTGTCAACTCTAAGGACACCCCCTTTCCTTGGGAGCCTCCAAACCTATCTTATAAATAAGAACCATTATCAGGCCACACCCTTGTCCCCTTCTTGAACATTCCCAAGCCCCTTTCCCTGGGGTGCCACAGCCCAGGGCCAGCCCAAGTGACACCTGTGACAGCCCCAGTGCCAGGTCAGGCCGCACCCAGAGAAGAGGCCAAAGAAGCAGGTTCTGAAATGGGGTCGTTCTGGAAACACAGACATCACCTAAGAAAGACACAGGGTACTGGAGGTAGGGGTGCTTCAAAGTTCACTTGGAAAAATAAATCCCAACAGGATGCTGTGGTTCCCTGCATTCCAAACTCATCCCAGCACTCAGGAGGCTGAGGCAGGAGGATTGCTGTGAGTGTGAGACCAGCCTGGCCTACAGAGTGAGCTTGAAGTCAGCCTGGACTACAAAGCGAGACCTGTCTTAAAAACCCAAAAAGAAAAACAAAGAAAGAAAGGTGGGCTGTTATGGGGCTCAAGACAACAAGGGGCCTTCTAGAATCAGAAACCTTCTAATGAGCTTCCATCTCAGAGGTGTATTTAAGAAAAGAGGAGGTGGTATTTGCAGAGAGTGGCCCCCTGTGGTCCCGTCAGTCCGGTGTCTCCATTTTGATCAAACCCTGTGTGACATGTTCTCAAGGGCCCCAGCTTCCTGCCTCTGAAGCTGAGCCTCAGTTAGAGCCATCAAGGGTAGGTGACAGCCTGGCCTCTGTGGCAACGTGCGATGCTCTGGACCTGGGACAGCAAAGGGACAAAGTCTCAGGTTTTCCTGACCATGGAAGTGACCTGGTGGCATTTAGTACCCAGCTGCAGGAATGCAGAACGACTGTCACACAGGATGGGGTCTCCGAGTCCTACTGCACGAGCCTGAGGCTGCCACCCTGAGCAAAAGCAAGGCTTCTGAGCGGCTGGGACTGCGAATCCCGAGACAGGGCCACCAGGCAATGCTGGGAGCGCCTCAGGGTCTCCACACAGCCTGAGGGGGCAAACACTTGGGGAATCTGGTGGCAATTTCGTGATATGTGGTTCTCAAATATCAAAGGACAGAGACAGGGTGGGCGTTTTGGGTTCTGGAGGCTGAGGCTGCCCCCAAAGGCCCACAGCGCCAGGCCTGTCCCTCCTTTGTGTCACCCAGGCCCCCTCTGTCACCCACGATGATGGCGGCCACGTCAGATGTACAGGTGACTCAGAGGGCCCCAAATCCCCACTCCAGTGAGTGGCGTCTCCATCGATGGCAACACAGGATGACCATGACCGACCCACGGACGAGTGAGAGGAGGGGGTCTCTGCTCGACGCCGGCTGTGGCCACCACGGCTTGTCCCTGCATGTCCCAGGCACTGTGCCCCATGAACCTTCCTTGGACCGAGGCATCTTCGAGCTGAAACTTCTGCTCCCGGGACACTCAGTGAGGGTACCTGTCCACCATGGCCAGGGACGGCCCCCCCCCCCGCCCCGCAGGCCCTTCCGGATCACCAGCAGCCACAGACAGCAGCAAGCACAGCGGGCAGGGAGGCGGGACGCCACCTGCCGGCGCAGGCAGGAGAGGTGTGGATGGGCTTGGGTGGGGCCACCATTCCCACTGGCTGCGGCCTCACCATCATTGCCACAGATTTGCATCTGGGGATATTTGGAGGATCCCGAGCTGTCGCTGTACAGGGATGGTGGTTTCCCCTCTTGTGACCCGTAGCCTCCCCCAGGGTGGCACCCTGCATACCCACCCTCCCGGCCAGCTCTTTGGTTTTTAATTAAACACAGAAATGATCACGATGTTAGCCGTTGTGATGGGGAGGCGCCATCTCCATGGGCTCTGCTGGATTTTATGGGCCATGAATAAATCATAGCGGAGAAGAAAGATCTGGTTTCCTTTTCTTTGCTTCTTTTTCCCCCCTGGACCTGGGCATGGAACCCAAGGCCTTCCCACTGAGCTACATCCGCAGCCCTTTTTATTTCTTAATTTGAGACAAGTTCTCACTAAGTTACTAGGTTGCCCAGGCTGGGCTCCAACTTGAGATCCTCGTGCCTCAGCCTCTCCAGTAGCTGGAATGACAGGCATACCTGCCATACCCAGCCTGAGGATACAGCAAGTTACTTTCTTTCCTTTTTTTTTTTTTTTTTTTTGGTACAAGGAATCAAACTCAGGACCTTGTGCTTGCCAGGCAGGTGCTGTGCCGCTGAGCTGTACCCTGGGCCCAAGTTACTTTCTTTAGACCTGAAACTTAGAGCGTATGCCGAGCATCTCGGTAATCTAGATAATAGTTATTTTAGTGCAATCTCTTTTGCATTATGATAAAACACACAAAACGTAAAATTCACCGTTAGCAGCATTTCCTGTGTTCACAATGTCCGGCAGCCTCCACCTCTAATCAGCTCCAGGACATCCGAAGGAAGCCCCATCTGTCCCCACACGCGGTCCCCGTCCCTGCCTGGCGCCAGCCCCACAGGTGCACTTCTGCTCTCTGGCTTCGCCTGTCTTTGGCATTTCCGGTCCATGGAGCCCACGCCGTGTGACAGACAGCGCATTCACTGTTGAATGCTGGGGCTTCGGGTGCTTGGGTCTCCACCATAGCCTTAGGCAGACCCAGAGCCACTGGGGCTGAGCCCCTGGGTGTTCCTGGACTCCTCACTGTCACTGTGGGGCCCAGGAAGCTCTCCCCACACGGGGCCACAGGCAGAGCCTAGAAGCTGCACCTTCCCACATCTGATGAGCCTCTTAGGTCACAGGCTCAGCCACGCCGCCTGGCTGCCAAACAGGGAAACTGAGGCCTGGAAAGATCTGGGGCAGAAGCCCAGCCAGGGTAGGAGAAGGAGAAAGCTGGTTGCCCAAGAGGGGCCAAGGTGGGGGGTTTGTACCACTTCATCCCACGAGAGCAGCTCGGCAGTGCCGGCCACGCTCAGCGCTGTCTCTAATCCGTATTGGTGAGAAGCTTTCTGTCTCCTCCAGTGGAAAGATCTGGAGCAGTGAAGTAGCCATGGCAGCCATCTTGACCACAGGGAGTATTGGATTCAGGGAGGGGATTCAGGGAGGAGTGGGATTCAGGGAGGCCTCCAAGGTAGGAGATGTAGGGACAGATGGACACATTGGGTTTCTTTTATTGATTTTTTTTTTTTTTGGTCTTTTTGAGACAGGGTCTCGCTATGCAGTTCAGGCAGGCTTGAGCTCCCTTTGTAGCCCAGGCTGGTCTCAAACTCACAATGCTCCTCCTGCCTCAGCCTCCCCATTGTGCTGGGATTATAGGTGTGCGCCACCATGCCTGGCCATTGGGTTTCTTTTAATGCAAATGGGGAGAGGCCTGGAGGATTCAGAGCAGAGAAGGGCCCATGCCTGACCTGGGCTTTCACAGAGCTCCCTCATCTACCGCCAGGGCAGAGAGGAGGCAGCTGCAGGTGTGACCGGAAGCCTTGGAGAGCTGCACAGACGCCCGGGTGAGCACAATGGGCCCTGGAGGCAGGGAGCTGGCAGGATTTTATTCCCCTGTGGGACAAATGGCCCCATGCTGGGGCTTCAAACCACAGAAATGTGCCTGGTGCAGCTCTGGAAGCCGGAATTCCAGAATCCCACTGTCTGCAGGGCCGCAGAGGCTCCAGACCCTTCCTTCTCTCCTGGCATCGGTTCGAGTGCTGGCTCCAGTGCTCACAGGCTGGGGGACACCATGGCACCCAGCCACCGCCAGTGCTCTGAACCAGGGGCTTCCCTCGGGTCAGGAGCCTGGAGTCCTTGCAGTCAGAGTCACGCATGGACAAATATTTGCACAAAGTGAAAGTTCAACACACTTTAATAGAGCACAGGAGGCGGGAGAACACTTCATGACCCTCGAGGGGTCCACTGTGTGGGCGGAAGGAAGAGCACCCATATTCTCTGAAAAGACATTCCAGTCCTCCTTTCTCCTCTCTCTCTCTCTCTCTGTAGCCAGATTTTTCTACTCACTATCAAGCAAAACAACCTCTAGAAACAGGCTGACCAGGTGTGGTGCTGGCAGTCATCTGAGCACTCAGGAGGCCGAGGCAGGAGGATCAAAAGTTTGGGCAACTTAGTGATTTAGCAAGACCCTGTCTCAAAATTAATAAAAAAAAAAAAAGAGGCTGGGATGTTGCTCAGCATGAAGGCCTTGGGTTCAATTCCCAGGACCATGGGAGGAAGGAAGGGAGGGAGGAAATAAAGAGAGAGACTTCAGCTGTCTTCTACCAAGCCATTCAGGAAATTTGCACAGATAGAAAACGGGGTGGTGGACTGGCTCTTTGCTGCTGTGTGTTAGCCTGGGGAAAACCCTGGTTCCATCCAAAAAAATTAAAATGAGAAGCTGGGCATGGTGGCTCATGCCTGTAATCCCAGTATTTGGGAGGCTGAGGCAGGAGGATCACTGTGAGTTCGAGACTAGCCTGGACTATAAAGTGAGCTCAAGGCCAGCCTGAACTGCATAGGGAGACCCTGTCTCAAGAAAATAAACAAAAATTAAAATAAGAATAAATACCAATCTTCTATCAAAAATTATATTTGACGTGGATTTTCCGCAGTGGGCCCCGTGGCTGCGCTGCTGTGGGCCCCGCGGCTGCTCCGCTGTGGGCCCCGCGGCTGCTCTGCTGTGGGCCCTGCGGCTGCGCCACAGTGGGCCCCACGGCTGCTCCGCTGTGGGCCCCGCGGCTGCTCCGCTGTGGGCCCCGTGGATGATCCGCAGTGGGCCCTGCGGCTGCTCCTCTGCTGCTCCACAGTGGGCCCGGTGGCTGTTCCGCTGAGGGCCCCACTCAGGGCACCTCATGGTCTGGACCTGCCCCCACCCATAGCACGACAACAGGGTGGAGCCAGGCGGTCCGCTGTGAGCATATGTGCTTTCCCACCTCTAACCATGGCAGTTTGTATACACCCATGTTTGTTATAGTATAGTCTGAGGCAGCTATATCTCTTCCCAAGGCGAGAGTCGAAGGATATAGATAAACCCAGGAGTACAGTTATTATCACAGGGAAGATGACTGATTGAGTGGTAGGGCAACGGAGATGAGGGAGGAGAAAAACTGAATGATCAAATGGGCCATCATCTGTGTAACTGAGTAACAAAGGTGAAGGTAACCTTATGTAGGACAGCATCCAGAGCTAATTCCCTTCTATGTTCTCTATAATTCTGTATTTCCTCAGTCATTTTTGTATTAACAGAAGTGAAGATAACTTTATATTATACAGCATCCGGTGCAAATTCCCTACTATCTTCTCCATAATTTGGTATTTCCTTTAATGTTTATGTGATAACTAATGTGAAGATAACATTATGTAATACAACATCCAGTGCTAATTCCCTACTACATTCTGTATAATTTTGTATTTTTGGTATTGTTTATGGCTTATTCTGGTTCATATGTCTCCATTCTTTTGTCTTTAAAAAAAATATGTACTATGTCAGTTAGCTTTTGGTCACTAAAAAAATATCTGATATAGACATTATTTTTAGCCAAGCATGGAGGTTCACATCTGTAATCCTAACACTCAGGAGGCTGAGGCAGGAGGATTGCCATGAGTTGGAGGCCAGGCTGATCTACAGAGCAAGACTCTGTCTCAGAAAAAAACAACAAAAATCGTAAATAACAACAAAAAAACAACTGTAAACAACAACTAAGGGCACAGTGACACGTACCTGTACTCTGGGAGGCAGGAGGATGACAAGCTGCAAGCCAGTCTGGGCAACTCAGTGAGACTCTGTCTCAAAAAAAAAAAAAAAGCTAGCCCTGTGGAAATTTTCTAAGAATTCAGGAGCTGCCTCCTTTTGCTGTTTTTCTGGTCTGTTCCTGTTGTCATGGCGACTGTCGGCCATCACAGCACCAGAGGGCAGGAATCTTCCAAAGATATGCAGGACAATTAGATGGTTCTGGTGGCCTGCCGGTCAGCTCCACTGCCCTGGTAGGGTGGCGGGGCAGGTCCGCTGTCACCACATGCTGCCCCTGGGGCCGAGCAGGCAACACCAGTGTCCTGACTTCCAGGAAGCAGAGGATGACGTGAGCTGGGTTACGTCCCCACACCACAAAACCAGAAAAATGAGGAATAAGAAGTACCAAGAGCTGGGAGGACGTGATGTGGAGGAAGGAGCTGTTTAAGTTTCCTGCAGGAATGTGACACAGGCAGCGGCTATGGGCGACAGGCTGGCAGCTCCTCAGAAAATTAAACAAACACATCTCTGATCTCTGCTCGTCAGGGGGCTGAGGCAGGAGGATCTCAAGTCTAAGCCCTTCTTGGGCAAATTAGTGACTCTCAGAGACTCTGTTTCAAACTAAAAAATAAAAAAAGGGTTGGGATTGGGCTCAGTGCAAAGGCCCTGGCCTCCATCCCCAGTGCCACACACATCATGCACACATTATAGATGATGTGAAATTTTTGTCTCTTAAATTATGAAAAGCGGAGAACCATTTGCAGTCTTGATAGAAGGGGAAATGTGACAGCAGTGGGTCAGAAAGATGCTGTGTCACTGGCTCTGCAGACAGAGGAAGGGACCGAGAGCCAAGGGCTGCACGAGGGACCTGGGTTCTCCCCGAGCCTTGTGAGGAAGCAGCCTGCCGCCCACACCTGGACTCAGCCCGGCGAGGCTGTCAGACACATTGTCACCAAGGGAAGAAGGGTGCCCTCTGCTGAGCCCGCACGAGCGTCACCCTTTCATGCCCAAGGGATCAGCAGTTGGCAGTGACGCCCTGCATACCCGGTGAGCAGCACTGACCCAGTGCTTGCTGCTTCCTGAAGTCAGGACGGTGGCCGCTGCTCACTGGGCCCCAGGACCAGAGCTGGACCCACCTGCTCGCGGCCACAAGGGGCATCAGCCGCCCTCTGCAGGCTCAGGACCATCTCACAGTTCGGCCATACGTGTTGTCCCTAGGAAATTCCTGCTCTTTGACATCATGACAGTTGATAGCTGCTGTGGCAATAGGAAGAACCCAAAAAATGGCGAAAAGAGACAGAGCCTCTTTTACTGTGCATCCGCAGACCTGCGGGGAACACTGCAGCGTTCCCATCCCCGTTTCCCCGAAAGCCCAGTTAGCAAGAACCTTATGGAGAGGTTCGGCCAGAGCTCCCCTCTCAGCATCTGAGCACCCTGCGTATATTGAACTGAATCCTCCTCCCCACCCATAACACGAAGTTGGCCTTAGCCTTTTTTTTTTTTTTTAATTGCTACACTTGGAATTGAACCCAGGGCCTTAGCACTGAACTGTATCCCTGTAATGGCCCAAGTACCCAGATGCTTGCTAGACTGACCCCATGCTTGACCCCCAGTTCACCTCAAACAGCTAAAGTCCATGTATGGTAACATAATTATTGTTTAAAGGTTCCTTGTTCTTTCTCAGAAAGAATTCGAACAGCATTGCCCATCCCTGCCAGAAACAGGACAGTTACCCAAGCGTAAGGTCCCTGCTACACCTGTGTATTCATTGTGGTTTTTGTCTTTATAAGCCCTGCATACAATGGGTTCGGGGCTCTCACTTCTCAGCCTTGAAACAGAGGCGTGAGTGGGGGCCGTTGGGCTCAACTATTAAAAGCGCTACTAAATTCTAATTTGGCTGTTTGGGAGTTTATTGTTCTCGGACCCATCTCAATCCCCAGTCCCTTTTTTATTTTATATTTTGAGATGGGGTCCCACCAAGGCGCTAAGCTGCCAGCACTTGGAATCCTCCTGCCACAGCCTCCCAGATTGCTAGGATGACGGGCATGCACTACCATGCCCAGCTCCGTTTGAACATTTTAATATGCATCCATCTTTTTTTTTCTTTGCCAATAATACAAAGATCAGCAGCTCCCAGGCCACTGTGGGGCTGATTCCAATTACTCAAGCCATTTGGACGCAGTGGCGCACGCCTATAATCCCAGCACTTGGGAGGCTGAGGCAGGAAGATCGTTGAGAGTTTGAGATTAGCCTGGGCTACAAAGTGAACTCAACGCTACCCTGAACTGCATAGCGAGACCCTGTCTCAAAAAGACACACACACAGAAAAACCACAATTACTCAGGCCACACCAAAGTGTGGGGTCCTGCTAAGGATTTCTGGTTGGCCCAGGCCACTAGAACAAAGCTATCTTGGGGTTCCCTGCCACTCTGGGTCTTGAACCGGTCCTGGCCCCATCTTCAGGCAAAGGAAATTGCCAGCAGGGCAGGCCAGGGCTGATTTCCCTTCCCTTGGTGTGACCAAGCTCAGTCTGAATGTCAGGGTCAGGCTGGGGACACCCAGGGTATTTTTAGGGAAGGAAAGTGTGTGGTTGAGGATCTGGTTTCTCTGGCCAAGCGTGGGGAACGGGGAGTGAGACGGGGAGGAGGCTCCCGACCCGGCCTGGGGCTAATTTAGGAGAAAGGTGCCCTGAGCTATTTCTGCGGGAACAAGTGTGCCCCTCCCCCCGCGCCTGCCCGGCCTCCTCCCCTGAGATGCCCTCCAGGATGCCTGGTGCCTATAAAAGTGCTGGATTTTCTCAATGATGCCGGGACAGCCTGGCAGCAGGTCACAGCCGAGCACACTGTCCCCACCACCCTCTGCAGATATGAAAATCATCGTGGGCATCGGAGGGTGAGCTGCGGGGCGGGAGGTCAACTGGGAGGCCGGGAAGGAACCCAGAACCACTCATCACCTGAGGTCAGAGCCGCCTCTGCCCCTAAAGGAAAGGGCCACTGGGTGCAGGACCTGGTGTTCATTTTTCCAGATGGAAATCATTCTCCCTTGATTTTACTAGGAGTAAAAACCAAAAATCATAGCAGAGCGGGGTGGCCCATACCTGTCATCCCAGCACTGTAGGAGGCTGAGGCAAGAGGGTTGCAAGTTTGAGCAGAGCCTGGGAAACTTATCAACTTAGGGAGAGCCTGTCTCCAAATGAAATATTATAGAAGGGGTGGGAATATAGCCCAGTGCAAAGGCTTTGGGTTCAATCCCCAGGGCCATCAAAAAAGAAAGAGAAAAGAAAAAGGAAAAAAATCAGTAAATTAAGGTCAAACAGTCCCTGGGCCAGCCTTGTAGGACCCAGGGACAGACACATGGGCACATAGGGCAGGGTCTCCAGACGCCATTCTGCCTAAGCGGATAAAGCTCTGTGATAATCAGAATCAACGGCGGGGATTTGTTAACTTTTTTTTTTTTTTAATAAACACAGGGTCTCAGTATGTAGTTCAGCCCAGCCTTGAACTCACTATGTAGCTCAGACTGGCCTCAAACTCACAGAGATCCTCCTGCCTCAGCCTCCCAAATGCAGGAATTACAGGTGTGCATCACTACACCAGCTTTTAACTTGCTTTTTTTTGCCTGTAATATTTCAAGGTCCCTTTTTCCCACCAGCCCTTTGTAATGGCAGCTGGCAGATGCCTAGAACAGAGGAAACAGGCAGGGCTCACTGCTCCCCAGAAAGGCCCCGAGCGCGACCTTTCTCTGGTCCTTGGTCAGTCCTAGCAGGCAAGGTGAACTGTTTTCTTGGCCACTGGATTCCCCTGGGACCTTCCTCAAGACTTTAACAAGTGTCAAAGCTAGAAAACCAAGACAGGCTGGCCACCCTGAAGTATCAACCGGCTCCGCCCTTCTCCCGGTCTCTTTCTGTTTTTCTTTCTTGTCTGTTTATTGGGGATTGAAGCTGGGGAGTGCTGAGCTATACTCTCAGCCCTTTTGATTTTTATTTTGAAACAGGATCTCACTAAGTTGTTAAGCTGCCCAAGCTGGGCTTGAACTGGCGATCCTCTTGCCTCAGCAACCTGGCGCGCACCATCCACCTTATCATTGGGGTTTGGTTCACTCGTTTCTGTTTTCTTTGTGTCCTTTGGTTCTCCGTGAGCTTGGACATCATTTCGGAAGTTGATTTCATCTTTCAGGGATGGAGGGGACTCCTAGCTTTTCTATGGCAAATACCTCCCTCCGCCCTGGGCCACTGGGCTCCTGTTTTCCCAGAGCCCCACGGCCTCACGCCTGCTCTCTCTGCAGTGTGACCAATGGTGGGAAGACCACCCTGACCAACAGCCTCTGCAAGGCCCTGCCCAACTGCTGCGTGATCCACCAGGATGACTTCTTCAAGGTGGCTGCCCTGGCCAGGGACAACGGGCTGGAAGGCATATGGGGTGGCAGCCGGGCCCAGGCCAGCATGTCCTATAAAGTTGGTTTATTTGCCTGCTTTGAGTTTACAGATACTTTATTTATTTATTTATTTATTTGGTACCAGGAATCAAACTCAGGACCTTGCACTTGCCAGGCAGGTGCTTATACCACTGAGCTATATCCCTGGCCCCTTATCGGACTACTTTGAATGAGCTTTCTTTTCCAGAACTAGGAATTGAACCCACAGCCTTTGATCTGAGCTCCAGCCCCAATCTGTTTTTAGTCTTTATCTGGAGACGGGTGCTCATTGAGTTGCTAAATTGCCCAAACAAGGCTTGAACTTGAGAGCCTCCTGCCTCAGCCTCCCAGAGCACTGGCATGACAGGCATGTGCCCCGTGCCTGGCTTCTTAGGGCTGTTTCTGCAGGGTGGGAAGTGAGAATCCCAAGGCCACCTGGGATCTAGGAGTAGGGGGCAGTGGCTACAGGAGCCCTCCCATGGGCTCCCAGGCCCCCCAGGGGTCCCAAAGGGGGCGAAGCAGGGCTGCAGAGGTGAATACTGAGACCCCAGCTTGGGCTCCTCTGTTTCAGCCCCAAGACCAAATAGCTGTCGGGGAGGATGGCTTCAAACAGTGGGACGGTAAGGACAGTAGCTGTGTGTGCCACTCTCTGCCCCCGTGGACCTGGCTGCTGGTCCTCCGCTAACACCCACTGTCCCCACCCGCCACAGTGCTTGAGTCTCTGGACATGGAGGCCATGCTGGGCACCGTGCAGGCCTGGCTCAGCAGCCCCCGGAAATTTGCCCTTGCACACGGGGTCCACTTGCAACCCAGCACCCCAGACACCCACATCCTGCTGCTGGAAGGCTTCCTGCTTTACAGCTACAGGTAAGCACCACAACCTACCCTCCCTCACGCTGCATTGGTCATGTTTGTGTTGATATAGCGCCAAGGGGAAAGGCAAGGGGAGGCCCAGGAATCTTTCTAGAACCTAGCAACCCAGGCTGGACCTTTGGATTGGCTGTGTGACTTTGAGAAATACAGAGTACCTCTCTGTGCCTATCTGAATTGGAGGAACCGAACTGGGTGTTGTGGTGCACGCCTGTCATCCCAACATTCTGGGAGGCTGATGCAGGAGGATCCCAAGTTCTAGCCCACCCTGGGAAACTTCATGATTTAGAACCTGTCTCAAAATAAAAAATGAAATGGACCCAGGGATGGAGCTCACCGCAGAGGTCCTGGGCTCAGCGATCAGCACCTCCATTCTCAAGGGTCTGCCCTGAGTCAGACCCTGGGTCCCTTCCTGAGCCTAAGGTAAGCCAGCTCAGATCACCCAGAAAGTTCCAGGTGCTGACCGCGTCACCCTCCCCTGCCAGGCCCCTGCTGGACTTGTACAGCTGCCGTTACTTCCTGACCCTCCCCTACGAGGAGTGCAAGCGGCGGAGGAGGTGAGCTGCGGTAGGGGACAACCCGATCCCCCAGCACCCTCCCTGGCTGCAGCCTGGTGGGAGCCCCACCCCCAGGGCCAAGGTTGTTGGTCACTCCCATCTGTGTGTCTCCCCCGGCAGCACCCGCAGCTACCCAGTCCCTGATCCCCCCGGGCTCTTCGACGGCCACGTGTGGCCCATGTACCAGAAGTATAGGTGGGAGATGGAGGCCAAGGGCGTGGAAGTGGGTAAGGCCCCGGCACCCCACCTGCCATCCCCAGCTCTCCCCATCCCCGGTGTTGTAGATGGCCCAGTTAGGTGGGGTATTCTAGGCAGACGGACAGCGCTGAGCCCTCGGATGAGTCACTGCCGAGGATGAGAGCATGGCACCACTGTGGCCGCGCTTCTGAAGATTTTTTTTTGAATACCAGGAATTGAACTCAGGACCTTGCGCTTGCCAGGCAAGCACTGTGCCTCCGAGCTACATCCTTTAGGGAAGGCTGTAAATCTGGCCACTGTGACCTAACAGACTTCCCTAAAGGGTAACCATAAATCTGAGATTATCTGTAGCACCCTTTTGAGATTTCCCATGGAGATAAGCTGTTGTCTTACTGGGGTGAGCCGTCTTCTCCCGCCCACTGAGACCAGGACTGAGACTGAAACTGCCACTGCCAAATCTAAGACTGAAAAGAAGACTAGAGCCAGGCACAGTGTCGCCTGCCATCGTGTCATCCCAGCACTCAGGAGGCTGAGGCAGGAGGGTCACTGTGAGCTCGAGGCCAGCCTGTGCTACAAAGTGAGTTCAAGGCTGGCCTGAAAAAGCAAAGAATAAAATAAATAAGGACGAGGCTAAGAGTATAGATTGCTGACCGAGGTTAATAATGTCATCCATACGCCCTTGCTGCATGCCCCCTACACTACTGGATCAATATTAGCTAAGTAGCTATACTTAGAATCTTATTGGTTGAGGGCTGGGGATATAGCTCAGTGGAATAAGCACCCTGCCTGGCAAGTGCAAGGTTCTGAGTTTGATCCCTGGTATTGCAAAAAAAAAAAAAAAAAGATTCAAAGTCTTATTGGTCCATTATAGACTGACCACGTTGTAACCACCTTGCGATTTTGCCCTATGAAATTCTCAGGAAAGTGGGCTCTGTGACAACCTACCATTGGGTCCCCTCCTGTCTCTCTCAATAAATTTTCCTACTTGTAACTCTGCTGTTCCTTAGAACTCATTCTTCCCTTTTGGGGAGCACAAGCTCTGACACCCAGCAGGGTGGGAGTCATTTTTCCCTGGATCAATGGGAGACAGTCTGGAGGTCCCTCCCTGAGTCTCACCTGCAACCTCATTTTGTTGAGACAGTTTATGTCACCCAGGCTGGCCTCAAATACATGGTGATCCTCTTGCCTCAGGCTCCTGAGTGCTGGGCTCACAGGCGCATGCACCATGCTAGACTGTACTTGCAATCTTTCTCATTGGTCCCCAACGCTGTCTTGTGCTGCAGCCTGACTGCAAGTCTGCTACCTCCATGCCCAGCAGAGCCCCGGCCCCGGCCCCGGCCCCGGCCCCAGTCCCGGGAGGCCACGGCTGACCACAGCCTCTCTGACTGCAGTGCAGCTGGACGGCACACGCCCTCGAGAAGAGCTCTTCCTGCAGGTGCTGGGTGACATCCACAACTCGCTGCTCAACCACCACTAGTGGCATGCTCCGCCCTGCCAGGGCCGCAGGGACCCAGCAGGACTCCAGCCCCGGGATACCCGGTCCTGGGTGAGTGGCTGGCCGCTGCGTGGCCATGTCCTGGTTAGAGATGACCATGCAGAGAGTGTGTGCGCTGTCTCAGGCTCTGGGATCCCAGATGCCTTTGTGACCTTGCTGTGGCTTCTGGAATAAACTCGGTCTTGTTTTTATAATCCTTGGTGTGTGATGTGTTCTGTTCCAGGGGCCGAGGGGCCAAGAGGCCCCGCCTATCTCCTCGCTGGGTCTCCCAGGGCCTCTAGGGGTGGCACTGAGAGGGCTGGTCACTTATAGTCTCAGCCTATTTGGATCCCTGCGTGGGAGTCTCTGGGGTCTCAGTTTCCACAAATGGCAAATTTCCTGCAAAGCTTCAACCAGCCACCAGGGCCTGAGAGCCAGGCCTGATGTTGCTCCTTCTCTGGGCTGAGCCCCGCCTTCTCCCACCCTGTGACTGTCCTCCGTGATTAAAGCTGATGCTCATATAATGGGATTTTCCAGAATCTTCCTTGTCCCCAAATGCCTGTAAAAAACTGTGTGTGGCAGTACATACCTGTAACCCCCCTGCTTAGGAGGCCTAGGCAGGAGGATTGCAGAGAGTTCAAGACCAGCTTGAACTACATGGTGAGATCCTGTCTCAAAAAACAAACAAATAAATTCCAAAATACCCATAAAAGACACACTTCTGTCCAGGAACTGAGTGTGCCCCCTTTCCCGGAGACCCCTCCCCACACGCCGGGGTGACATTTTATTAATTTTGCCCCTTTCCCACAGTGGGAAACTGAGGCTCAGAGTAGTCTGGTGGATCTGGGATTTAAACCTGGGTCTCCTGGCTTCCGTTCCTTTTTTTCCTGGTACTGAGGATGGAACCCAGGGCCTTTCACTGAGTTACACCCCCAGCCCTTTTTATTTTTTTATTTTGAGACCGAGTGTTGCTAAATTACCCATACTGGGCTTGAAATTGGGATCCTTTTGCCTCAGCCTCGCAGAGTCCTGGGATGGCAGACAGTTCCACCACACCCAGGTATTCCTTTTTGGGATGGTGGGTACTAGGAATCAAGCTCAGGGCCTCATGCTTGCCAGGCAGGTGCTGTGCCACTGAGCTACATCACCAGGACCCGGGTATTCTTTTTGTCGAAAGTGAGCTGGAAGATCTGGTGGACCCAGGACTGGGGTAGCTGGGAAGGGCACCCCTTGATCAGAGGGCAACACCCCACAGCCAACTGCCCAATCGCTGCTGCCGCCCCCGTCAGTGCAGAAGGGCAGAGGGAGCCCTCCAGGCCGGGCGGGTTTGGGCACAGCTGTGGACAGCTAAGCAACACGAGTGCAGGGAACAGAGGGATCCCCTCACTGTGCAGCATGACAGTGTCACCCCAGGCAGAGACCCAAACAAGTCAAGGTGGGTGTTGGCGGCACACACCTGTCATCCAGGCTGTGAGACAGGTTCAAGCCCAGCCTGGGCCACTTACCAACTTAGCGAGACACTGTCTCAAAATGTAAAAAAGAAAACAGGCTGGGGACGTAGCTCAGTGAGAAGGTCCTGCTTCAATCAGCAGTACAACCAAGGGCGGCGGGGGGGGGGCCCTTCTTATAAAATAGAGTAACTATTATGGCATACTATAATGAAAGTTACTTGTAACTTATGAATTATTTTTTAGAGGGGATTTCCACTTCATCACTTCAGGCTGTGGCTGTCTTCGGGTAGCTGAGACCCTGATGGTTAACCCTGGATGAGGTGGTCACACGCAGGCCGGCTAACTATGGCCCATTTGGGTCATGAAGCCCAAGAGCTAAGAGCTGTCCCATATTTTTACTGTTATTTATTTATTCTTTTGCGGGGCTGGGGTTGGAGACCAGGGCCTCACGGGGTATAACTGAGATACACCCCCAACCACTGAGTTTACAATTTTAAATGGCTGGGGGAAGGAAAAAAAAAAGACAAGAAGGATTAAATTTTTCCACACAGGCAAATTATATGGAATGCAAGTTTCAGCATCTATAAATAAAGCTTTATTGGCACACGACCACGCCCACTTGCGGCTGTTCTGCGTTATTAACAGCCATGCGGAGCTGTTGCAGACTGTTCTGCAAAGCCAGAAATATTTACCATCTGCCCCTCTGTAGAGAATGTGTGTCAGTCCATGAAGCGCCTCAGGGGACGGACGCAGCCTTGGGGACAGGCGACACCCAAGGCCCCCATCCCTGAGGACAGGCAGACACTGGTAGGGGAGAGGGCCCCGAGGCCTTGTCACACCATGGCCTTTCCTGCGGGCACGTAGTGTCAGGATGATACGCCTGTCACTGTGACCAAAATAGTCCAGGATGGGACAGGGACATGGGAGAGGCAGCTCTAGGGCAGCAGAGCACTGCTGGGCCAGTCAGGCGTCTTGGGCTTTATTGTTTAGGAAAAAAAACGGAATGATTGGCATACAACTATACTCCCAGCGTCCTTGGGAGGCTGCAGCAGGAGGATCTCAACCTTGAGCAGCCTGGGCAGTTTAGCAAGATCTTGTCTCAAAATAAGAATTATAGAGCTCAAGGGATGTAGTGCAGTAGTACTGTGCCCTTGGTCCAACCTGCAGCTCCAGAAAAGGAAAGAAAGGAGGTCCTGGCCCCGCCACAGCCTGGATGGACCTTGAGGCCAAGCAAGTCAGGGAGCTGAGCCACACACAGAAGGCCACGCACCGCGGGGTCCCGCTCCCAGGACAGCCCTGCATAGTCAGAGCCACAGAGGCAGAAGGGAGATGCAGTGCTGGGCTGGGGAGGGCCTGGGGCCGGCGTTTCCTGGGGACAGGGTCAGCATGGGGAGGCGGAAGGCCCTGGAGGCGGACAATGTGGCCAGCGCACAGTGTGGGATGCTCTCAGTGCCGCCGAGCCAAGAGCTTAGACATGGTCAAAATGGTCAATTTCATTTTAGGTATATTTTCAAAAAATATGTTAAAAAGGCAGCCATGGTGGCACATGCCTGTAATCCGAGCCTTCAGGAGGCTGAGGCAGGAGGATCGCCATGAATTTGAGGCCAGCCTTGGCTACACAGTGAGTTCAAGGCCAGTCTAAACTGTATAGTGAGACCCTGTTCAAAAGCAACCCCAAAAAATGGGTTAAAGAAAATGAGAACACTAGCAACACGGCAACCTACTGGATGTGATGCCTGTAATCTCAGCATCAGGGAGGCTGAGGCAGGAGGGTCACTGCAAGTCCAAAATTAACTTGGACTAGCTTGAGACCCTGTCACAAAAAAATTAATAACAACAATAATAAATAATAATAATAAATTCAAAGAACTACTGAGCCTAAGAATGCTGGGTCACACATCAAATCTTCCTGGGGGACACCCACAGTTAGCATTTCCCTTCCAAGATTTTCAAGGCCAAACCCAATCTCAGGTGAGAGTATTCTCACCCACCTCTGCCCCGGGAGGATCCTGGGCTATGGCTGTCTGGGACCCTTGGGATCGAAATGACCACGGAGCTTGCGGTGTGGAGTGGGCAGAGACGGGGACGCCTCTCAGCCCCTGCAGTGCCCAGGATGACCCAGAGCACATCCAGCCCCAGCGTGCTCAGTGCCCAGGGGAGCCTGCTGTAGTGACAGCAGAGGAGCTCAAACCCCATCCCATCAAGGGACCCAGCACAGGATACATCATGCCCTCTGGGCCCAGACGGGAGTGGACAGACAGTCCAGCACCACGCAGCCCTGGTGGCACCCATCGCCGGCACCCATGTGGGCCAAGGTGTTCCTAGTCCCCCGACTTCAGTGGGGCCAGGTCGGGCCGTGTCGCAAGTCTCCTTGCCTGGCAGCCCCTCCTCTGTCCCTGCACAGGGAACCCAGCCTGGGAAGCCAGAGGCCACCTGCCCAGCCAGGAAGCTCAGACTCAACCTTTCAGGCTCCCCTGGGAGACTGGGGGATGGGCGCCCAGGAGCGGAGGCCTGGCCGGGGGCTCCTGGAAAGTTGTCCCAGGATGCCTGGGGGCTGAGGGGACCCCTGGCTGGAATGAAGCGCCTCAGCAGCTTCCCCAGTCAGGAAGCTGATCTGTACCCCGCTTCCTGCTGGGACATCTCACCCCACCCAAGTGCTCCCTGGAAGGGCAGATGGGACACCCTGATGACCTCCCATTTGGGACAAACGTATCCTGTCCCCACAGCTCCCCCACAGGGTCGCCCAGCCCCTGGATAGTCACCCCGGCAGAACTCAGGCCTTCACCCGGAGAGGGAGGGAAACCACCCACCTGGTCAGGAGAGGACAGAGACCCAGAGTGGGGACAGAGGCCGCACCTGTCACCCACATCAAGTAGCACTCAGCTGGTCCCTTAATCAGCACTCAACCACCCCCACCCCAGGGCCCCACCAGGGCCAACACAGTCACCTCCAAAGGCCACCCCACTTGGGTCACTAAGGGGGGGGTCTCTGGGGCTGGCTTAGGGACAGCCAGGGCCAGGGGGAGGAGCAGACCGGGAGAAAGAAAAGCCGACAGCTTCAGATGGCTCCATGCTTTCTGCCACAGCCTGGGAGTCCCCCCAAATCTTCCTGGCACTCTCAGGGGGGCTGAGGGATTCCAAGAAGCAGCCTCAGCTCACCCAGCTCCCAAGGCGCTTCAAGAAGGCTTGGGCAAATTGGGCATCAGAGAAGACAGGGGCTCTACCTACTTTGAGGTAGGGAGACAGGGATTGCAGGGTTGGCAACTCCTAGAAAGGATGCCTCGGGGTCTATCAACACCCACAGGGCTCCCGCAAAAATGTCTTCAGGCTGGGTGTGGTGATGCATGACTGTCAGCCCAGCACTCTGGGAGGCTGAGAAAGGAGGACCTCAAGTTGAAACCTACCTGGGCAACTTAGGGAGACCCTATAAAAAATGGAAAGGGCTGGGATGCAGTTCAGTGTGAAGGCCCTGGGTTCAATCTCTAGTACCGCAAAGAAAGACAAGAAAAAGAACCTTCAAAATATAAAATTTCATAGGGCTGGGATGGGAGGGCAGCAAGATAAGAGGAACCTCACCTTGATCCTGGTCATTCACCCTCCCCACAGCAAGACACACATGCATTCTTGGGGTCACCTGGCCTGGACCAGGGGTCCCCGGCTCCATCCCCTAGGATAAGGAGAGCTAGGGGGCAGGTCCAGTCCTCACACTGTCCTGCCTCAGCCTCCTCTCCTCCTCTTCCCACCATCTTCCCCAGGCTGGAGCAGTTCTGAGCTGTCCTGAAGGCCACCAAATCAATTGCCTGGGACAACTGGTGCCACCGAGGACCTGTGTTTCTCTTGCCCTGTGAACGGGCATCTCATGTCCACACTGTCTGCTGTGCGACTTTAAGGTGGCTGCTGAGGGGCCAACGCTCTGCACAGGGCTGGGCGGAGGGCGAGGAGGGGAAATGGTTTTGGTACTTACTTTTCTTTTTGTCTCACAACAGGGGGGTTAAAGGTCTCAGGGGCTGAAGGAGCCACCCGGGGCTGGCGGGCCTGGCTTTATAGAAGCGTCATCCAGCGCCGGGGGGCGGCACACTGCAGTTATTAATAGTGGCTGCTGTGTCCTGCCCATGTAGGGTCAAGAATGCGGCTGCCTCGGACTTGGCTGGGCCAAGCTGGCTGCCCGCACCTGTTCCTGGGCCCCTGGCCAGGGCTGACAAGCATACGATGTCACCTCTGCCCCACAAGGAGCAGGTGACAAGCTGGGTGTGGTGGCACTTGTCTGTAATCGCAGGACAGGAGAAATTGAAGCAGGACGATCACCCCGAGTTGAAGGCCAGCCTGGGCTACGTAGTGAGACCCTGTTTCACCTCCCAAAGGCAGGTGGCTGCCCTGTCACTAGGCCAGACTGACTTGCGTGCTGCTACGTCTGAGCCCCCAGTGCAGCCATGCTGGTAATCAGGGAGCCTCTGCTGCGTTCGAGACCCTGACGACTCTGTTCCCAGGCGGCCCCAGTGGCCTGAGGTGTTCTCCCCCTGCCGGGCTGTGGGTGCTGTGACTGATTCGCGCCCTCGTACACGTCCGTTACCAGGTGCCTGTGCTCTGCCACCCGTGTCGTCCTGCAGCAGGAACCGTGTGCCCGCAGATGGGGCACCGCAGCCTTCTGAACCACAAGCCGCTGGGCCTACAGCCTGCGAGTGCACAGCCTGGCCCTGGCTGGCATTTCTGACCCCATCCAGCCGGGGCTCTGGATCCAGAACGTCCCACACCCACTTGGAGCAGCCCACCTGCCGCACTCAGCCCGGCCGAAGTGCTCTGGGCCCAAGTGCACAGCCGCCCAAACAGCCCTGCTCACCCCCAGCAAGGCTCGGGGTGGGGGCTGCAAGGGTGTGGGAATGAGGAGGCCCCTCAGATGGGCCAGAGTGAGCCATGTCAGGGCCGGGGGTGCCTGCATGGTCTCTTCTGGTGGGCACATCCGCCTGCCCCGTGCCTCCTAAGGAGGTCCCCCACAGTGACATGGCACATGCCGGGCCAGGGACAGACACACTGTTATCAGTGACCTTTGTCACTGTGACAAAACACTCGACCCACAGAACTAGAGCAGGAAAGGGTTCACACAGCGCAGGGTCTCGGGGGAGCGGGTCCAGGGTAACCAGCTCCAAGGCAGACACAGTGTGGCGGAAGAGAGCTGCTCGCCTCATGGAGAGCAGGAAGCAGAGAGGGGGAGGAGCTGGACGGGAAGGAACTGAGGACCAGACGGTGTCCCCAAGGCCATCTCCGCAGTGACCCACTTCCTTCAACTGGCCCCAGCTCCTGTTCCCATCACTCATCACAACAACAATGAGGTCAGGACATCGTCGCCTTTCTAGTCCACTTCTGGACACCATGGCACAGAGGACCAAGGCTTCTGGACACGAATTTTTGCCAATCTCTGCATACGCAAATCACGACACTCGCCCATGGTATGCCCTTCCCAGATATCCCTGACCCCGTGCCTCCGCCAGACGGGCCCCACTTGGGTTTGCATGTGGTTTAAGTTTAGACCCATCATTTTTTTAAAAATTTTATTTTGAGACAGAGCCCTCTTAAATCACTCAGTTGTCTAAGTTAGGCTTGAACTTGTGATTCTCCTGCTTCAGCCTCCCAGAGTGCTGGGACAACAGGCATGTGCCACTATGCCCAGCCTTCTGTCCCTCCTCCCTTGAGGCCACCATAATTCACCCATAGGGTCCACTCTGATGGTCTTAATTACCGCCCAAATGCCCCACCTTTAAGCACCATGGTAATATTAAGTTTGCACCTTCTGTGTGTGTGTGTGTGTGTGTGTGTGTGTGTGTGTGTGTGAGAGAGAGAGAGAGAGAGAGAGACAGGGTCTCACTATGCAGTTCAGGCTAGTCTTGAACTCAGTTTGTAGTCCAAGCTGGCCTTGAACTTGCAAGGATCCTCCTGCATCAGCCTCCTGAGTGCTAGGATTACAGGCGTGTACCACCATACCTGCCTAGTTTATATCTTTTTCATTCTTGAGATTCTCCTGCTTCAGCCACCTAAGGAGTTAGGATGACAGGCGCACACTAACCTTTTTTCCTCTATAAGATGACCCAGCTGGGTGTGGTGGCACACACCTGTCATCCCAGCACTCAGGAGGCTGAGGTAGGAGGATCGTTGTGAGTTTGAGACCAGCCTGGGCTACAAAGTGAGCTCAAGGCCAGACTAAACTGCATAGTGAGACTCTGTCTCAAAAAAATTAAAAAAAAAAAGAGGATCCAGTCTCACCATTTAATTAGACTAACACAGAGTGGGCAAATATAGTTCCCCAGGTCCCACTCCTTCCCTGCCCCCTCCCTACCCCTGATCTTTCCACAGTGTGACCATGAGGTCTTCTGCCCAGCATGGAGCTTTCCAGCAGGCTGGGCCACCTGCTGCCACACTTCATCCTGCAGGCAGAACTGACTGGACAGATTCTGCTGGGGCAGCAGGAAAGGGCTCAGTCAGTAACCAGCATTTTCTTGACCTGGGCATTAGGGCTGAGAACCACCAGGTACAGATCAGTCCTGGTCACAAGTCCAGGATGGGTCCCAAACCACCAGCTCTGTGGCAGAGGCCATGCCCAGTAGTGCACACATGTATGGCCCAGTCTCAATCTGAGAGCCAGTGTACACGTTTGTGTGTTACCGTGAACAGTGACAACTGAAGCCAGGCATGGTGGCACATGCCTGTCACCCCAGCACTCCGGAGACTGAGGCAGGAGGATCACTGGGAGTTCAAGGCCAGCCTGGACTCCATAGCCACTCTCGGCAACTTAGCCAAGGTGCTAAAATAAAACACGACAAAGAGGCTGGGGATATAGCTCAGCAAAAAGACTCTGAATTTGCAATCCTCCTGCCTCAGCCTTCCTGAGTGCTGGGCTTACAAGCATGTGCCACTGTGCCCAATACCAATTTTTTTATTGTGACAAAATATATGTAAATTCACACTGACCATCTCTGATATTTTTTAGTATCCAGTTCATCAGCGTTAAGTACATCCTTGGTGCTGTGCAGGTCTCCACCAGCATCTCTGTTTTGGTGCTGCAACAGGACCCCCCAGCTGGGGCTGAAACCATGAACACTTATTTGTCAATTCTGGAGCCTGGAAACTGACAAGATCAGAGTGGCCTGAGCCAAGCTCCTGCAGAGCACCGGCTTCTGTGCTGTAGATGCTACCCGCTGGCTCCGGCCTCTTGTGGTAAGGAGGGCGGGCTCCAGTCTCTCCTATTTCTTACAAAGGCATTAATGGGGGGACACGCTTCCCATATGACTCTAATTCCCTCCAAAGTGCTGCGTGCCTGGCATCCCATCTACTTGGGAGGCTGAGGCAGGAGGATCGCAAGTTAGACAGCTCCGCCTGGGCAGTTTGATAACTTAACTAGACTCTTTTACAAAATAAAAAAAATTAAAATAAAAAGGGCTGGAGAGCTTTTTATCTGCAATCGCAGCGCTCAGGAGGCTGATGCAGGGGGATCCTTGCAAGTTCAAGACCAGCTTGGGCTACAAAGTGAACTCAAGGCCAGCCTGAACTACACAGTGAGACCCTGTCTCAAAAAAAAAAAAAAAAAAAAAAAAAAACAAGGCTGGAGGTGTAGCCAAATGCAAAGGCCCTGGACTCAACCCTCAGTATCGTACACACAAAAAAATCTTCCAAGCCCTCACCTCCCAGCACCCTCACCTAGGGGCTAGAGTTTCAGCAAATGAATTTGGCAATGGAAAATCCAGCCCAGAGCCCTCCACCACTTCCAGGCTTCTCTCATCTCCCGCAGCTGAGCCCCTGCCCCCAGAGACACTGACTCCCACACCCTCTCCAGCCCAGCATCCCCGTCCTCCTGTCTCTGTGGCTCTGACTACACAGGGCCATCCTGGGTGTAGGACCTTGAGGTGCATGACCTTCTGCATTTGGCTCAGCTCCCTGAGCAGCCTGGCCTCAAGGCCCATCCAGGCTGTGGCAGTGCCAGGACTTCCTTCCTTTTCCTGGCTGCATCGTGCTCCACCATGTGGATGGACCCCCCCTTCTGTTCCCCTCCACCTGTGGGTGGACACTGGGTCATTTCCACCTTCAGTCTGCTGTGAAGTATCCTGCTAGGAACACAGGTATGCAAGCCAGAGCCACTTAATCCTGACAGGTGCCTGGGCCATGCTGGACTGCTGCAGCTGTGGGTGGCACTGGGGACCTGGGAGCTGGCTCCCTGCTGCCACCTAGTGGTTGCCTTCTCAAATGGCTCCTGGAGTGGGACAGGCGTCTTCCCCGCCAGACAGCCTGCAAATTCCAGCCCTTTGACCAAATGCTGAAACTGATTTGGGGGTTCTGGTTTTAGGGGGCATTTTTTGGTGCTGGGAGTTGAACACAGGGGCTTCACACTGAGCTACATACCCAACCCTTTTTTATTTTTTGAGAATCTCATTAAGATGTCCAGGCTGAGCTCAAACTTGCAATCCTCCTGACTCAGCCTCTCAGAATGCTGGGATTACAGGCCTGCAGTGCTACACCTAGCTCCAGCGCATTTGAATAAAGTTTTATTGGCACCCAGTCATGAACATTCATTTCACTTACAATAGCTTTTCGTCTAGGCTAACAGAGTGACCTGAGCAACAACCTGGTCTCCAAAGCGGGAAGCTCTGTCCAACCCTTTGCAGAAAGACAGGGATGTGCCCTCGAGCCTCAGGGCCCTTGCAATACCACATGTCTACAGAATGACACAGAGGCAGCTACTACTGGGTCCGGACTTTCCTTTTAGGCTGATCCATTGCATTCACCACCAAAGTGGCCACACAGGTCCAAGAACAGTAACAATTCTCTGAGCTGCCGGGATGAACCCCAGCTTGCAACTTGAAAGCTTCTCCCAAAAAACTGGCAGGAGCTACATAGAAGGCTGAGACAGGAGGGTCTGGAAGAGACTAAGTGTACTGCACAATCGAATATACAAGGTCTAACTAATAGCACTAAAAGAATTAACTGCTCCAGTAATCAGCAGGCATTTCTCCCACTGTGACGGGGTGATGCTTCTCCAGGGATTTCTGGATTAGATGTACTTGTTGGCAAAGGTCCTGAGCGGCTAATGAAACTTATCAGGCATCTAAACACGCCACTCAGCTCTCCTAATGGCACAGGTTCTGCCCTGAGCAGCTGTTAAAATATCTAACGCCGTCAGGTGTTGAAGAACCTCCTGTCTCATCAACTGGGCGTGGGTACTGGAGAGACCTCCAGAGTGGGAGTACTTAAGAGGTAGCTGAGAGCAGTTAGCAGTGACTGTGTGACCCACACCCTCTAACCCAAGAGTGGGGTGCGATGGGGCTGGGCTGGGATCACACCGGCGGGCGTTGCAGGGCTGGCCGGGCAGCGTTTCACTCCACCTGGCCATAGACAGTTGGCCTACGCTGGAAAATACCTGTCTCAGTATCTTTGATTGTTCAGTCCGTGACAAGGCCATGACTCGAGGATTTGGTCAACTGGCTGGGGTTCAGCCGGGGGCCATGTGGCCACCGCTGTCTTATTGCACCCTGGGCCTGGAAGGGAAGGGCCGCTCAGCTGCCTTGGTGGGAGCATCCTCTCGCGAGATCATGTGACTGGCTCCAGCTGTACCCCTGGAGGAGGCACCCCTCCCCGGGCGTCCTGAGTGGTGGGTGCTGGAGGGAATCTGCTGCGTGCTTCTCCATGATCTGCTTTGCTGTACTCCTGGGCTAAGAAGGAGCGAGGTTCTACCGGCACAGGTTCTATGAGAGGCCACAATGACTGGGACGATTAACAGGTTGGCGTCACTTACCTGACAAAGCAACCGTCTTCTTCTTCAGTGGAGGTTTAGGTCTCCCAGGGCTCACAGAAGTGCGCAGGGGCGGGTTCTGTGTTCAGGCGTGTCAGGCTCCCGCCAGTGGGGCCAGGCAGGGGTGGTGTGCCGAGGACTCCAGTCCCAGCCTGGACTGCTGACTGGGAAGAATCACTGGGGTACGGCCCTCGCAGGTCGGCTCCAGAGAGGAGAGAGACGGCACGTGTGTTAGGTCCCTGGCTGGGTCCCCGGGAGTCCCAGTCCCCAAGGCTGGGCATCCCTGAGCTGTTGAAGAATTTGCTGACATTTGGCCAGCAAGGCGACAGGCAGCCATTTCCTGGTCAACAGAGAGACCAGGAGCTAAAATCGGGCCAGTCATCATGTCAGAAGGGCTTGGCCAAGAGTCAGATGGGAGTCTTTTGCACTAACTGAAGCCGAGCGGACCACAGGCCAAGCCTCCTGCGCTGGCTCTCGGCTCTCGGAGGTTTCGCCTTTGGGTTTCATTTATTTTTTCCCCATCTTTCCTGAGGACTGGGGCCTTGGGCACAATGAAAGTAAAGAACACCATGTGCAGGGAGATGCCTCAGAAAAGGGGCCACAGCCACTTGCAGACTTTTTGGAAGGCCGAACCTGGGAAGGATTTGTTTGTTCGTATTTTGAGACAGGGTCTCACTCTGGAGTTCAGGCTGGCCTCCAACTCTAAGTAGCCCAGGATGGCCTTGAATTTGCTGTGATCCTCCTGTCTCAGCCTCCTGAGTGCTGGGATTGCAAGGTGTGCCACCACGCCCAGCCTGAGTTTCTTTCACTAGGTGATAAAGGGGCCGGGCTATCTCCCTATAGCAGAAACAGCAATTCCTAAAAGCCCTCTGAGTTGCCTGAAGGGTTTTGGCAGCAGGAAGGAAAGTACTGGCTTAGTTCTTTTCAGTTCCCAACTCCCCTCAGATATAATCAGGCCTCACTCAAGCCGGGAGCCAACGGAACCTCCGCCTGCCAGGAGGCTGTGCCCCGATTTGACAGTTCCTCCAGGGGGCCACACAACAATGCAGCATCCACAGACTGTGCAAACATCACCTGGGCAGGTTCGAGACAAACCAGATCATGAGGCAGCACTGACCCTAAAAGGCGAGGGTGACCCTGTCCATGTCAGCTGAGGAGCTGGGTCGTGAGGGTCTTCCAAGGTGGAAGGAAATTCAGAGTCAGGGCAGGAAGGGACACAGAAAGCACCACTTTTAAATCTGATGTTGGAAACCACTCTGCCTCCTCTGGAATCTGAGGTAGCGCACTGTTCACAGAGCCCTGGGGATGCAGATGCCACTGCCTCACTGAGCTCTAACCAGTGGGTTTCTGGACTCCCAGCATCAGGGTGCCAAGTGTCGCAGGGACAACCGTCAAATTTAAGAAGGACTTGAGCAGTTAAAAGATTAATAATGGGCTGCTGTCCCTTTGGGCCTCCAGTGTCAATAGGTTCTGCTTGAGCTGAGGAAGGAAGAGGCCCTTGGAGGTGGATCTGCACAGCGCTTACCCCAGTTGCTCTTCCTATGTTTCCCTGTGCAGCCCAGACCGCAGGGTTTAGCTCCATCTGCAGCAGGAGAAGGTAAAGCAAACACCAGGTCAAGATGCACAACAATACATAAACAATGGTTTGTTTGGGCTTGGGTTTTTTGTTTTTGTTCTGAGACAGGGTCTTACTTTGTAGCCCAGGCTGGCCTTGGACTCTCACCCCAGAAATTCTCCTGCCTCAGGCTCCTGAGTGCTGGGATTACAAACATGCACCACCATGTGCCCAGCCTGGATGACAGTATTGAAATGGACATCCCATTCCAGGAGGGAACACGACTCTCAGGCATAATAAAACCCAGAGAATAATAAAAAGTCTCCCCGCCTGCAACTAAAGGGATGAAAAAAACACCTACCCACAGCTTTTCCAGCCACGTGCTTAATGCCTGTGCGGCTGGAGAGGAAGACCAAGAATCTAGCACTAGGATCCAGCTGGAAACCGACTTGTTTTCCCCCAGTAGGGATGATTTCCCTGGGCTCCTCGGCCGAGCTGATCGTCCTGTGAGAGGAAAACTGTGATGGGTGCCTGGGGCCCTGCAGTCCCGTGGGACCATCTGGTAAGACAGGCTCGACCCCAGAACCCTCGGTCTCTGGGCCCAATGAAGGTCCAGGGAGCCTGTTACAGATGCAGATGCTTGGCTTGGGCGCCCTCTTGTGGTCGAGACCCTTGTCACCTTGGCAGCCAGAGCAAGAGGGAGTTGCAAGGTTGTGGTCCCTGGTAGGGCAGCTACAAGGGCAGCTGCTTTTTCCGCTCTCTTCTCACCCTTTCCTTGGTCTCACCTGGTCTCGGCTGTAAAAGAGTAAAGAGACAATTCTTACCAAGACACCTAGTGGGCGTAGTGGTGCATGCCTATAATCCTAGCACCGGGGAGGCTGAGGCAGGAGGATCACCGTGAGTTCGAGGCCAGCCTGGGCTACGTAGCAAGACCCTGTCTCAAAGAAGAAGACAAAGGGTGACATGGGATGGAGAGGTGCATCTCGTTAGAGTCTCCTGCAAGCGTGTTAAAAGCACCGAGGGGTCTTCCTTGCTTCCTTGATGAGCAGTGGACAGCTTGGAGCCATTGATGGGTTTTGATCTCATTTTTCTTAAACCCTCACAAATGCAGCCGGCAGTCACCCTCCTTGGTACCAATCTCCATCCAAGGTCTTTGGGCCCCATCGCCCTGGTGCTGCCCCAGGCTGTGAGCTGGCACCTGGGGCGGGAGCAACAGATCGTCCAGGGTCACTTGGGCTGTCTGCTTCCTCGCGGCTCTGCCCAGCTGAGCTGCTGCCCTCGCCCTGCATCCAGGCTGGGCCGGGCCGGGTCCTCTAGCTCTGGGAGCAGAGTCTCTGGGCCGGCTGGGTGGCTGCTGTGGCCGGGGCTCCTCCTTCACTGCTGTGTCCCCAGGTGAGCGGCATCAAGGCGTTGTACGAGTCCAAGCTGGCCGATGCCTGAAGGGTCCTGGACGAGATGGCCTGCGAGCACGCCCAGCTGCAGATCAAGATGGGGAAGCTGAGGGCCGCGCTGGAGGAGCTCACCAAGAGGTAGGGGCTGCGCCGGCTCCACAGAGGCCTGGGCAGCCGCTCAGGCATGGCCGTGTAGTTCCTGGACGCCGGGCGCCACGGTGGTCTAAGCAGAAAACCGAGGCCCCAGAGCGGTGGCCTGGTCTTGTCCTCATGCTCCCCCCCCCCAGGTGGCCACCCCAGGGCGCAACCCTGAGACCCTGCGGGTGCCGTGTCTTCTTGGGTGGGTCCCCCGCGGTGGGCGTTCGGCACATTCAGCCGTGGGGCCCCAGTCACTGAGCTGCTCCTGTGGTTTTCTGTGATGCCCCTTGGGGTGACAAGTGTGCCCATGGTCAGAGGCCATCCTCCTCCTCAGCCTTGCAGGGGACCTGCTGTTGTGGCATGGAGCACTCACGTGGCAGAGGGAACAGCAGCCAGAGTGGGCCGGTGGCCTCTGACAGGGCCGGGGGTGCCCAGGCTCCCGTTCTCCACCTCAGCCTCGGGTGTAGGAGGCCCTCCGTGGGCAGCTGCTGCCTTCTGCTGGCAGAAGGGCCCCAGGGCCTTCCTCACTGGGGAGCCCCTGAGCTGGTGGGGGTTTGGCTGCCTGGTGTGTGGCGACACCGCAGGCAGCTGTGGCCTGAGGAAGAGCTGCCCAGGGGACTCGGTCCCTGTGCTGGAATGTGGCCAGGTAGTGACCAGGGGCCACGTTTCCAGCAGCATGAAGGCCCCCTGGGAGTCAGTGCCCTACCTGGGAGTGGGAGCTGTCACAGCGGCCTCTCACTGGGGGACCTCGGGCCCCGCTGAGTGAGGTCAGCCACCCAGCCCGGGTGGGTTCCACGCAGTGCTGTGCCCGCTGCTGGGCTGCCCGCCTCCAGCCCCACGTGGTTAGCGAGGGTCCTGGGGCTCGGCGGTGCCTGTGGCTGTAGCGATGGGGTGCGGGCCCTGTAAAACATCAACGCTCCGGTGGGTGGAGATCTCAGACTGGAAGGAACCCAGCGCCGCCGCGCTGTCCCGCACTGTCCTCATGAGCACGTGAGCTGGAGACCCAGGTGCAGCTCACGGCGAGCCCTGGCCTGGCACACGCGAGGCCCTGGCTCCATCCCCAGTATGGTCAGGCAAACAGCTGCACGATGTGGGGCTCTCACCTCAACTGAGAGAAATTCTTGGGCCAATGGGAGAAGCCCTGTCTCAAAGCAAGACATGAAAAGGGCCAGTGGTGTGGCAGTGAAGAGAGCTCCTGGGTCCTGTCCTCACCAGAGCGAGAACGAACGACATTCTCTCGACATCAAGGAGGCTGGGCCTGGCCGGGCGCTCGGGTTCCTGAACTCCTCGGGTCTTCCAAGCAGTCACAGGTGCAGAGTCCCACGGCCAGGCTGACTTTGTCCACCTCTCCTGTCCAGTCTACCTCTCCTGTCCAGTCCCGGTCACCCTCCCAAAGGTTCCAGACAGTGTTTTTCTTTCTTTGTTGTTTGTTCTTTGTGTTGTTGTTTGGTTGGTTGTTTTTTGATACAGGATCTCACTATGTAGCTTAGGCTGGTCTCAAACACATGGAGATTCTTCTGCCTCAGCCTCCCGAGCGCTGGGATCACAGGTGTGTACCACAACCCTGGCTCATTGCTTTCCTTCTAACAAATGAATCCCCGGAGTCCCCTGGTGACAGGCAGGCAGCCAGGTGGGGACCTGAGGAGGGAGACAGGTGCTCCTGAGTGGCCCCCAGGAATCCTTCAAGATCCATGAGGAATCCACCTGGGCATTGCGGTGCCCTCAGAGATGGCAGGAAAGCCCGTAGCACCAGAGCTGCATCTCCAGATCTGCAGAACCTGACCGGGGGTGAAGGCCCCCACCCCTCCACTCCTGTCACCCCAACCTCTGTGCTGACCGTTCTGAGAATAACAAGCCTGCCAGCCCGCTGGAGACCAGGAAAAGCTCCCGGAACTTACTGTTTTAAAAGTCTCTGGCAGTGACATTAAACTAAAGAAATTCAAAGGAAAATGTAGAGAGAAAAATTGAGATCCAAGAACATTCTTGGCCAAACCCTTCCAAAGTCACTCAGGATGAATTGAAAGAAGTGTGTGAAGACGTCAGAGATCAGACAAGCTTACAAGGATGGGAAGAGTACAGGGATTGCTGAATTAAAGTTGAATTAAAGGCAGAAGCAGATGCAGAGAAAAACCTTTAAAGGAAAGCAGGAAACGGAGATTGATGGCGCTGTTTCCCTCTACACCAGGGAGAAAGGTCAGGATCACAACTACAGAGGTGGGAAGAACACCCCAAGAGGTCATGCATCGAAACTCTATATTAAAAAAAAAAAAAAGCCAAGTGTGTTGGCACACACCTGCAATCCCAGCACCTGGGAGGCTGAGGCAGGAGGATCTTGCAAATTTGAGGCCAGCCTGGGCTACATAGTGAGTTCAAGACAAGCCTGACCCTGTCTCAAAAAGGCCAAAAAAAAAAAAAAAAAAAAAAGGAACCTCTGTATTTAAGCAACCTCTCCTACAGAGCAAGAGAAGAAACTCTTCAGGTATTATCTGAGAAGGCAACTTTTTCTTTTCAAATGTGAATAGAAGAATTTTATGATCGGGGTGGACCAGCGCCTCCCCAGGAAGAGCAAGATAGTTCTAGAGTAACAAGTGTGCACTGGGAAGCTTGAAGTCAAAGAACAAGCAAGCAGCTTTAAATGGGAGACTCCTGAGTAGGATCCGCCCAGGAGCACCAAGAAGTAACACAGGCAGCTGGGAAATGCTGCCTGAAGAAGATCTTTTGGATTAGGGATGAAGGAGCTGCAGTCTAGTAACTTATGTCCCTGAGGACCAGTTCTGGTTTTGTCCTTTGCGAGTGTCTAATTGGCCTTGAACTCATGGCGATCCTCCTGCCTCTGCCTCTTGAGTGCTGGGGTTACAGGTGTGTGCCGCCACGCTCGGCTCTTGAAAGTCTCCGGCTCTTGCTCAGGCGCTCTCCGCACAGCCCTAGGGAGCAGAATGGACCAGATGGGGAGGACCTGCACCCCAGGAAGGCAACGGACACGGGTGGTGCATGCACTGATCTTGTAGCCACCCCACACATTGCTCACAGTGACATGGTTGCTGTGCTTGGTGGAACCAGTGGGCTCAGCCGCTGGCAGCCCTCGAAGGCCAGGCTGGCAGGCTGGCCGCCCGCGCACCACTACGCATCACCCTCTGAGAAAACAACTTCTATCAAAGTGCCCTGGAACCAAAATGGCAAATCTAAAGGCCACCCATTCACAGAATTCACTACATTTGAAGACACTAAGAAGCTTCAAATTCCTGCAGTGAAAGGGAAACTGAGGCCAGAACAGTCAGACTGGAGCTGCGAGAAGCCAGTCACCCAAAACCCTGTCATCGGGACTCTGGCCAAGGACTCCACTGAAGAGACCATAAAGGAATCGTTCAATGGCTCTACTGGAGCAAGGACAGTCACTGAGTGAGAAACCGGCTCTTCCAAGGGTTGGGTTTTGTAGATTCAACAGTGAGGAAGATGCCAAGGTGGCCAAGGAGCCATGGAAGATGGTGACACCTTGGCCTGGGCCAAGCCTAAGGGGGAAGGTGGCTTCGGGGGCTGAGGCCAGGGATGCTTTGGAAACGGAGGTCGCTTCCGAGGAGGCCGGGGAGGAGGAGACCACAAGCCACGGGGAAAGAAGACAAAGTCTGAGTCCCTTCTGTCCCTATCCCTGTTCTGTTGGAAGGAAAGGACTCGGGTTTTACTCTCACCTGTCAATGACAGGTCCTTCCGAGGCTATTCTGAGACGGTGCGTGTCCTGCGGTCCACTTGGAGAGCACAGAGATGACACTGCAGGGGAGACCTATCCAATGTACCCTCCTGAGCTTTGTTGTTCTTGTTGTCTGAGAGTTTTTTTGTTTGTTTTGGGTGTTTTTCCTTAATTTTTCTGGGGGGGAAGGTTTTTGAGACAGGGTTTTGCTGTGCAGTTCAGGCTGGCCTTGAACTCTTGAGACAAGGTCTTACCATGTTGTCTAGACCATCCTTGAACTATGTAACCCAGGCTGGCCTTGAACTCATGGCGATCCTCCTGCCTCAGCTTCCTAGGTGCTGAGATTACAGGTGTGCACTACCAATGCCTGGCTCCTGTTGGTTTTGATTGAAGATTCATAAAGAGATGATTAAAGATTTGAAAGAGATGACTAATAGTGCTAACCCTGACCTGTGAGTTCTGAATTTATATTTGTTTCATCCCATGTACAAAACTATTCTTTTTCCTATAAAACGAATGGAATGACAGAAATCCCAGGACAATGAGAGGATGAGTATGTAGGACTTCTCCCGAGCTCCCAGGAGATGTGCAGGCATGAAAGAAAGAGGGACCATCAGGCAAAGGTGCTATCTTACGTGAGTTTCTCAGACACAGCGTGTACTTTTAGTTTTGCTTTTATCTTCTTTTTGTCTTTATTCAGCCCAAGTTCGTCCTGCAGAGCTGGTTTCTCCCATATCCACTTACCCATACTTTTCAAATAAGCACTTGGCACTGTTTTTTGGCTTGTCTCATCCTACAGTGGCAAACAGAAACACCAAAACGACACCCACAATGTGGAGGCAGATTTATGTCAATGGGCACAGATCGGGATCATTCCCTGAACATCAGGCCCCCACCTCTGGCAGTCTAGGGCTTATATGGGATAAGCAAGTGGGAAAAACAGAAGCAGAATGGCTTGTCAACTGGGGATTGGTTTATACCTTGTGCATCACAGTGACCAGCGTTTCTAGGAGACAAAAGCAACTGGAACTGCCACAGGAACTGTTATCTGGGGAACTAAGAAACTGAAGTATACTGGCTGGGAGGGGGGAGCATTTTCTGTTACACTGTAATTCTTTCTTTGAGGCAAGAACCTAGAATACTTTTGTGAGTCATTTCTAAAGAAACTATAACAAGACTGACTAAAATAGTTTGTTTATAAACAAGGTCACCTCCAGGCCAGAAAAGTAAATAAATAAATGAATACAAGACACAGGTGCCATTATTCTCCCTCAGAACCCACTCCCTTAGCTTCTAGCACACTTACTGCATCATATTTTCTTGCTGTGCAGTTCAGGCTGGCCTTGAGCTTACTTTGTAGCCCAGGCTAGTCTCAAACTTGCCAGGATCCTCCTGCCTCAGCCTCCCCAGTGCTGGAAATACAGTCTTGCGCCACCACGCCTGGCACTTTCTTTTTTGTTCTTGCCTTGGTTTTTTGTTTGCTTTTTTGAGACAGAGTCTTGCTTTGCAAGTCAGGAGGGGCTGCGGGGGTCAGGAGTGGGGACCCCACTCAGCCCTCCATAGTCCCCCCTCGGGGGAGGGCGGGGCCCTTGCTGTTCTCTTCCATCTCAGCCACACTCTCCCTGGTCGCCCTTCCAGTCGCGGCGCCTCTGGCCACTTGGGAAAATCGGGGCTGGCTGGGATTGAGCAGGTCCCTGTGTCCCGCAGGACCCGGCTGTGCACGGGGCCTGGCCCGCGGGACCCCGCCCACCAGAGCCCATGGTGAGGTCACAGCACACCCCAATCTAGAACCCTGCGGTGCGCAGAGACGCCCGGCCTGAAGTATGCCCGCGCGGGTGTGGAGCCGCGCCGGGCTCCCCGGGGGCGCAGAGAGAGCGCGAGACGCCAAGGGCGCCCGGGAGGGCAGCGGGGCAGCAGCCAGGGGACCTGTGAGCGCAGCCAGGGCGAGACCTATCGGGGACACCGGGCGCCTCGGGGAGGCCAGCAGCAGACCCACAAGCGCGCCGGAACCGAAGGAGGAAGCGGCGGAGGGAGCCGTGGGTGACTCCAGACCCACGAGGGAGCCCGGGAACGCACGCACCGGGGAGCCGGAAATGAAGGAACGCCCGGCGGGACCAAGAGCCCCGCGCGAAGGCGGGGTCCCGGGGGACGCCGCGGAGAGCCCCTTCGGGGAGTGGGTTGTGGAGCCCAGGGAGCAACCGGTGGGGAAACCGAAACCCAGGCAGGACCCGGAGGAGACGCCCGCGAGGGAGTCGGGAGCCGTCGAGCAACCTGCAAAGAGACCCCGGAGGGAAGCGGAGCCCGCGAAGACGCCGGCGAGGGCCCTGGAGACCCCGAGGGGACCTGAGCAGGGACACGGCGCCGACGCGAAACCCGCGAAGCGACGAGGGAGGAAACCTAAGCGTGGGAAGGAGGCTGCGGCGGGGGATCCGGTGCGGGAGCCCGCGGGGAGCCCCGTCAACGCGCCCAGAGCGGTCGTGCCCGTGGAGAGACCCGTGATGGCCCCAGGCCTGGTGAATGGAACCCGAGAAGGGACCCACGGGGGAACCCCGCCCCGCAAAGGGACCTGTGGAGAGACGCCCAGGGGCACTTGCGCCCAGGCAGGAGCCCGGGAGGCAGCCGGCCAAGAGATCCCTGGGAGAGCTCATCAAGATGCCCACGGAGGCCGCTGCAAGGACACCCAGCAGGGACCGTGCATGGGGCCCTGTGGGGAGATCGCTCAAGGGACCTTTGGAGAAACCTGCGGGGGGCCCCACAAGACAGCCACGAAGGGCGTGGTGAAGAGACGCGGGCGGATGGGCCTGCGGGCAGCCAGCAGGGTGCCCCAGAAAGGCTCCTGGCTGAAGCCCCCGAAGGGCACCGTGCAGGTGGGTGCCCTTGGCGGCCAGGTGCGACTCTGCCGGCTGCGGGATGCCCACTGCCTTTAGGGAGGGCGATGCCCCACGTGCGGAGGGACCCAGTTCCTGCGCTCAAGTGACCTCCAGCCTTCAGAAGAGGCAGCTTCCCTCCTAAGGCCTGGGACCCTGTGCATCAGGGACAGCTGCCTGGTGGCTCCGTCACTGCCCGGCCCTGTCTGTTCCCAGTGCTGCCCTGAGGACTTCATCTGCTGCCACCTACGTGTAGGCCCGAGTGATGAGGAATGGGCTGTGGCAGTAAATCCTCATCCTTCTCTTTTTGTTTGCTTTTTGATACAGGGCCTCATTGTATGGTTCAGGCTGGGCGCAAGTTCACTATGTGGTGTAGCCTGGGCTTGATCCTCCTGCCTCAGGCTACTGAGCCCTGGGATTACAAGCATGCACCATCTAGTAATTCCTCCTCTTTTTTTTTTTTTTGAGACAGGGTCCGGCTATGCAGTTCAGGCCGGCCTTGAGCTCACTTTGTAGCCCAGGCTGGCCTTGATCTCTCAATGACCCTCCTACCTCATCCTGAGTGCTAGGATTACAGGCATGTGTCACCATGCCTGGTTTAGTAATTCCTCTTAAGTAAGAGCTTTTTTTTTTGGTACCAGGAATCGAACTCAGGACCTTGGGCTTGCCAAGCAGGCGCTTGTGCCGCTGAGCTACATTCTGCTGCCCAGTCACAGCTTTTAGAGATGCAGTGCCATACTATAAAGTTTACACTTGTAACCTGTGTGATTCAGTCAGTTTTAGTATATTGAAAAGGTTATGCACTGCCAGGTGTAGTGGTGCATGCCTATAACACCAGCACTCAGGAGGCTGAGTCAAGAGTATCGTTGAGAGTTCGAGACCAACCTGGGCTGCAAAATGAGCTCAAGGCCAGCGTGAACTGCATAGTGAGACCCTTCCTCTAAAAGACAAGAGAAAGAAAAGGCTATGCAAGCTGGGTGTGGTTGCACACACCTGCGATCCCAGTGCTCGGACGCTGAGGCAGGCGATCAATGAGAGTTTGAGACCAGCCTGGGTTGTGTGGTAGCTCATGGTAAGCTTGTGCTACACAAGACCCTAGCTCAAAAAAAAAAA
>PVLD010016862.1:0-43655 GCA_004027595.1 Dinomys branickii
GTAACAAAGATGAAGGTAACATTATGTAGGACAGCATCCAGAGCTAATTCCCTTCTATGTTCTCTATAATTCTGTATTTCCTCAGTCGTTTTTGTATTAGCAGAAATGAAGATAACTTTATATTATACAGCATCCAGTGTAAATTCCCTACTATCTTATCTATAATTTGGTATTTCCTTTAATGTTTTTGTGTTAACTAGTGTGAAGATAACTATGTAATACAACATCCAGTTCTAATTCCCTGCTATATTCTGTATAACTTTGTATTTTCTGTATTGTTTATGGCTTTTCTGGTTCATATGTCTCCATTCTTTTGTCTTTAAAATAAAATTAAAAGAAAAAAAAAAAAAGAAGAGCTTGAAATGAGGTATTTCAGGTCCTGAGAGAAAACAATTTCCAACCCAGATCGATGTACCCTGCAAATCTATCTTTCAGAATTAACTGAGAAATAAGATACTTCCACGACAAGGAACAACTGAAGGAATTTATGACCACCAAACCAACCCTACACAGAGTAGTAAAAGATATTCTGGATGGAGACAAAAATGACCACAATTTTAAGAAAACTTTATTTCTGATATACCTTTAAAAATTGTACCTTATTAATAAAGCTGATAAATAGTGAACTTGAAAATGTTTATGACAGGTGCAGTAATATTTTATCCTATAATTTCTTTAAAAATCTACCTTGACTTCTAGTTAGATGTTCACTTTGTGCTATGCTCCATATCCAAATTTGATAAAGAATGCTTTGGAAGATGATGTGAAATTTTTTCCATCTTTACAATATGAAATAGAACAGGTTAAGTACCCATTGGTAATTCCCATTTGAATTCAATTATACTTTCTTTCTGCTAAGGCAGTTCATTGACAGTGAAGGATATAGTGTTTAGATTCCTTTAGACTGTCAAAATCAATTATATTGTTTATAAATGAAGCATAGAATGTCCCTTTGTTATTACCAGCAACTTTATTTTTATGTTAGTTGTACCTTCTTGGCTGGGAAAGAGTCCTTATGAGAAATTAGAAAACTACAAATTTGAAAATGTTAACAGTTAAGCAATATAATCTTGAATACATGTCTCCTAGATACCTGGATCTGTTCATAAGTGATCCTGTAATTTCTGAATGAATTGCAATTCTCTTAACCTGTCTTAATGACTGACAGCTTTGCCCTTTTTACTCAGCTTACAAAGTCATTTTGCTCCTTACTGTGAATGGAGGATTAAGCTCATACTTGACCATTGACTTGGTTTGCCTGAATAAATTTCTCCTTCAAGTTGGAATTACAGATGTGTACTGAAGTCCAGTGTTGGAGACCAGGGTAGTAGTTAAGAGTTTTATCTTTAGGGTGCTCTGGTATCTGGTAGGTCTCGGATGGGTAGGGAGAAGATAATCTTAGTTGTAACAGATTGTATGGTTTTACTTCTCAAGCCATTTTGCCCCCGTATAAAAACAAGGTCATATTTCTATATTTTAAATGCTTATGAAATGAAAATGTCCTTAATATATATATTCCACAGCAATTGTATCAGACTTTGTATTCACTTCTTGGCTGTTCGATCCCCCAAGCTTATTTTTCCTCTTGTGAAACGGACAAACAGAGCCAGGAGGACATGTTTGTAATAAGGACACTATAGGAGTGGGGGAATATAGTCTAAAGAGATTCTTTCTGTCCATGAGACTAAGTGAAATTACATGTTCAAATGGTGAACTCTCCAAGAAGGGACAGCCTAAATTTTTCCCATCAAGGTCAAGTCCTTATAAGTCAAGTCACTTGTTCTCTCTGGAAATTTTTCCTGGCTGAGGGCTGGATCCTTTCCCTGATTCTGATGGTTACTTTCTTCTATCATTTATTAGTCAGTAAATATAGTATATACCTATATTTAAGCCACCCTTACTGTCCTATTTTTCAAAGAGAAATTTCAGGTTTTCAAAATTTAAGTATATAAGCTTAAAACAGTGTAGATAAATAGATAGCTACTTAAGAATTTATGTTGTTATTTACACTTGAAAGCACTTATTATGTAATATGTGTGTGTATTTCGTAGAATAATGACTAACTCTCTGTGATCCACGATAGGCCCTGCCCCACAGGTGCTTGTCTGCCATCTCCACAGTCGTCTCTGCCCATGGTCTTTGCCTCCCAGAGGTTGACCCCGATACTTCATGAATACATGTGTGACCTGCTCCTGGAGTCACACAAGCCAATTACAGAACATTAGCAGGGTGTGTTTTACAGGTTTTTAAAAAATAGATGTATTTTTTATCTGTCTATCATGCAAGGTTGTAGTTGCTTTTCTAAGGTGTATTTTCATCACCCAGGTAAGATCAAGGCTCCTCCATGGACTCTCCTAACGCAGCTCTCCCTGAGCTGTGTGTTCGGTGACGACCTTGTTACGTGTTTGCATCCTAGCTCCTGATGGTATCCCCTACCTAGTGTTTTGTGATCACCCAGAAGGCAGCACTCAGCGCTCAGTGTTGCCCGGTGCCCAGGTAATGCTGATGTGGGTGCTGTTGAGGCTGTGTTATTGTTCCACCTTTGCACCTGCAGAGTTCCACAGATGCCTTGCCTCAGCCTGAACACTCTGTGCAGTTGGCTCTGCTTGTCTTTGGGAGCCCTTTCCTCCTACTGTGCCTTCACTGCTCCAGCACACCAGTCTCCACTCCTGCCCTGCCCTTGGGTCTTTCTTCAGCAAGATTTCCAGCTTCCTTCATTTCATACTGCTCATGTGCCACCTCCTCAGAAGCTTTCTGCGAATGTGCTTTGTAATTGCTGTCATCCTTTTGATGTTCTTAGCTTACTTTTTCTTTGTGATGGATACTGTAGCCTCAAATGCTCATAGTTAGTTCTTTGTGCGCTTGTTTCTTAGTTTTCTTATCTATGAGCACACGCTTGTGGACTTTGTCATTCCTCTTAGAAGGCAGCGTTCTGTTTTGTGTATCCAGAACAGGCTTGGCCCATGGCAAATATTCCAAAAATATTTTGTAATAGTAAATTAATTATTATAAGTAATCCAAATTACAAATAAGCTCCACAGCAGTTCCACGCATCACCAGGGCTGCCTCGTGTGGAACAGAGAAGGACTGAGAGGCCTAGTGCAGAGTGGAAAGAAGACAGTCCTTGTGCTAATTAGCCCTGCATGCTGGGGCCTTGGAAAAGTGGAGGGGTTTTCTTCTTCCAACTCAGTGCTGACCAGCTTGGATGAGAGGACCTGGGTTTTCCAGCTGTGCCTTTTCAGTGCCAATGGGTAATAAAAATGAATTATTATTCATAAGAGTATGTGCGTGAATGGCTGAATAATCAGATAGGCTAGCGGTGAATAAAGAATACATCATCTAGATTGTGTCATGAAGCTTGTTCGAGCACAGATTTTCTGCCAGAAGCATTCTTGTTGGTGCTTGAAAGGGAGTGACTTAGGGATCCGCCTAGGTTAGCTCCTTCATGTTTCAGCTACAGAGGGCAGCCTCCTCATTGGAATCTGCTCAGGAGTGCGAAGGGGGGCAGCATGAGAAAGGAGCCAGAGGGATCCTGACACTCATGCTCTCCTCAGAGGACCAGCTACCTTGGGTGCCAGGTACCCTCTGTGTACACATTTGAGTCACAGGGTCCACCGACCAGCAACAGCTGGAGAAAGGGAGCAAAACAGGTAGACAAGTTCTTAAAGGAGACTCTTCCATTTTAGGTCTCCAGTGAAACTGTACTTTGGCATGTTTAGGTCTTTGATAACTATGACATAAGCAGAGAATTTTCTCCCTAGCACATGTATAGTGGTGGCGCTGTGCTGTTAATGCTGAGCCTGTCTGAGTGCTACAACTGTATGCTGACCTCTTCTTTAGCAGTTGAGTAGTTGATACTTACATGCGCATGTGAACATGTTCCTTTGCAGCTTCTACCTAGTGGGACTCAAACCCATTTCCCAGCATGGTAGCTGTCATGAGAAAGCTTTCTGCAACTCCTCTGACCACCTTGAAAGCCACACATCAGGTCTTTTCTTTTTAAATAATAACTTATTTTTCCCTAAAGCCAACGTTTCCTATTTTGATCAGCAGCCATAACCCCCAGCCATGGCTCTAAAATACATGTGGCTATAAAGTTATCCTGCTGGCATGAACTTTGTCACAAAAATTTGCGAGACTCTCAAGATGGTTCCAAAGGCAGGCTTCCCAAAATGTTATGGGGAAAAGGCTGTGACTGTGGATTATGTAATAGCCTGTAAGGTGACTGCTCAGGGTGGGAATGATGTGCGTGAGGATGAGAATGTTGTGGAGTGTTTAGTAACCTTGTCTCCCACTCCCGACACCACAGAGACCACATGATTTTATTTTGAAATGAAGCAATCCAGTTTTTAAGCATCCTATAAATAATATACCGATTGGATTTCCAACTTCTCAAATCCCTGCTTCTACACTGTGAAAAATTCAGTCATTTATAACCACACCAAAATGTTATGTTGCCAAAATTATGTCAACGTTGTAGCTGATATTGACTCCATAGAGGCATAAATTATCCAAAAATTCTCCAAGTTTTTCCCAGTTATTTTGCTTTGCCTAGATCTGGTTTTTGTTCCCTTCCCACTTGCCATTTCAGAGAAGAGGCTATCCTTTTTCTTGTGCAGTCATGGAATCCAATCCTTCTTCCACCACTTCACAGCTGTGTAACAGTGAGGTTTCTTAATCTTGCTGTGTCTCTACTTTCTCATCTTTAAAAAGGGCGTAAGAGATGTACTACAGTACTGTACCTCATTGGTTTGTATGAATCAATGACATTGCAGTGTGAAGCTGTTAGCACAGTTCTTTGTATGTGGAATGTGCTCCGGAAATGGCAGACACAGTTACTTGGTTATCAGTGTCGTTGCTGTAGTTAACAGTGACTGTTCATTCATTCTTTGAGACATTTTGTTGGAGTCATTGCTAATTTTAGGCCTTCAGTTAAACTCTCTACTCTTACAGTTATGTAGTATTAAAGATTTTCATGCCTGTTTTGGTAGTTTAGCATTGATTGGGAGAGAAATCTAAGATTTATGTCTTCGTATACTTTTTCCCAGCATCATAAATTTTTAAAGCTTTTCTTAATGTTTGGCGGCAAGCCATACCCTCATTGTTTAAGCACACAAGCACATATGGTACACATGCATATATATAGATAGATAGATAGATAGATAGATACACTCATATAGATATCTATTCTCAAGTGGTTTTCTTGCCTTGAAACATCATAGCCTCTTCATGGCTTACTGGTATTAGATGGCTATATTTTCCACCTCTAAATTAAACACCCAAAGAATTTGACACTTAGGCACCAAAGTAGTCTTTAAAAAGCCACTGACTTCATGCAGACAGATACTTGAGACAGAAAGCCCTTTCTTCTTTGTGTTCACTTGGTGTCTGGCTTTACCTGGTTGGGTGAAGTGAGCTCTGGGTAGGTTGAGCTAAATATGGCCTTGCATACCTTTGCAGTGGAGCTGGACAAAGGGTTCCCGTAAAGTGAGAGGTTGGGCATGGTTTTCAGGCCAGAGACTACAGTAGCAAGGACACTGAGGAGGAAATGGTAGGGCTGCTGTGGCCCTGCGGTTTGCCTGCAGTATGTTTGGGCCACAGAGGACTCTCCGAATGGGCTTTGACAGCTACTTGGTTAATTTGATTGATGCTGTGGGTCATGGGTGGGAAGCAGGACCCCTGAGGAATATTTATAATGCCTTGCACACACAGGTGGCAGAGGCAGCCACAAAACCAAGCTAAATACAAATTTCACTGTGAAATAAATTTTAGAAAGGCTCTGTACTCTCCTTGTTGGGCTAAGTGCATGTAAATATTGTTCTTTTTTCTTCCCACGGTTGAAGGACTTTGTTTGCTATCTCTATTGTTGCATAGCTGTTACCATTGAATTTGACCTATCCAAAACCCATGTATGGCTGTTTTATTGAGAAATTAAAATACTCTTTCTCGGTTTCATCTCCAAGTAGAAGGCGGTCTTTCTCCTTTCCCAGCCTGGAGGCTGGCACTGACGGTCGGGCACAATTAATTTCCTTATTCTTCATAGGAATACAGAAGAGTAGTTTTCTTGGCCAGACTTATTCATTAATTTCTTGCTTTTTATGGTTCCTTGCCACAGGTATCTTAAGATAGGACTAGTGGTATAGCTCAGTGGTATGGGGTTTGTTTAGTGTGTGTAGGCCCTGGGTTCAATCCCTAGCACAGCAAAAAAGAGAAAAATGAAAAGTAAAATGAATGAATGAATGAATAAATGAATGAATGAAGCAAACTATTATCCAGGCAAGCTGGCATTTAATCACAGCACTTTTGGAGGCTGAGGCAGAAGATTGCAAGTTTGAGTCCTGTGTGGGCAAGATAGCAAGACTCTTTCACAAAATGTAGCATATGAAAACATCTGGGGATGTAGCTTCATGTGAAAATCATGAGTTCAATCTGCAAAAAAGCAAAAAAAAAAAAATCCCCTTCTAATAAAAGAAAGTATCTCAGGAAGAATTCTCTCATTCCAGGTGGTAATTTACTAAAAAGAAATCTCGAAAGGCTCAGTCTCCAGGATCATCTGTTACTTTTGAAAGAGATACCACAATTATGAGCTGGAATGAAGAAATTTATCACATAGATGCTTTTCTGAGTACTAAGTGTGTTGGGAATATATTTTCAGGGGTAACAGAGGGGAAAAGGGAGATAATAGTAAAATTAGGAATGTGTGATAATTCGAGCAAAATCTGAAGGTGCTGCAGAAGCCAGACGTCCAGAAGCTGGAAGGAGAACATTACAGGTAGAGGCTCTAGCATGTGCAGATGTGCAGAGCTGAATGTAAGCTTTGCCTCCTAGGGGAACAGGAATGTGTGCCACGTAACTAAGAGAAACAGTATCTGTCTCAGGGTTGCTGTGAGGTCTCCGTTTGATGAGGTGAATTAAATACTAACCCCAGGAACCCTGTATGAACTGATGTCATAAAACAACATCATCACAGCCTCTATCTACTTTACATTTCCTCTCTGCACATAGTAACTTTAAAAGTAACAGACAGAAAAGAGAAAGGGAATTTTATTTTTAGTGACTGCTCATTAAAAACTTTTGCCCCAAGGTTGTCTATAATCCAAAGTTTTCTCTGGCCTAGCTTTCCTGAGATACTCTATGACCTCAAGCAGTTCTGCTTTGATTCATGGACAGAGAGAAGTATGTAACCGGAAGTTGGTTGTGAAATATTTATTACAGTGATGAAAACATAGGAAGAGACTCCTTAGTTTCTCTTTTCACAGAGCTAATTTTATAGAAACCCCATTGATTTAATTGATTCTTTCATTACATTGTAGTATCAAAGAGACAAAGAGTTTTTAAAAGGAGAAATTTTTATTATGTGTAACAGAAAAACAGCTAAAAACACATATAACTAATGATTTTATAATGTGAGCATCTTTGGGCTACCACTTATGTGAGGATCTAGAACTTTTTCAGAAGCTTTCCATGAAATCCTGTTCACATCAACATATTCCTTTCTTTGTGAAAACTGCTTTTCTGCTGTGTATGGTATTTATTGCCTTACTACCCTTTGTAATTTTTATTATCCAGTCTCTTCATGTCATAGCTTAACTTTGTCCACATTTTTGTCTATTTGAAAGCAAGCTTCAAACTTTTCATTGGAGGCATTTGAAGGAAATGAAAGTAACCATGTATCAAAGTGGTCAAAAGTCAACAGAAGACAATGTGTAGAATCCACTCTCAATCAGTGTTAGGCCCAAGAAGGAACTCCTTGAGAAACTGGATGGTGAGGAGTTGTATGGAAGGGACACACAGGCTCGGAGTCTCTTCACAGCAGGGGTCTCCTCTGCTATGTGAGGGAGTCTCCCTCGGACCCTGGGAGCTCTGAGCACAGCACAGGATTTGCTTGCAAGTCATCTCTTGGGAGGGAGCTCAACGATCAGTAGATAGAAATAATGAATGAGAGTTGAGTGAAGCCTCCTTTGCTGGCTGAAGAAGAGGGATGGTGGGCAGGGAGGTGAGGAGGACACCCTCCAGAAAGGTCAGCTTCTCGGGGCAGGAACCAAAGGATGGCGGAACTCTGTGGAATGAATCATGCTCTAGTGATCTTTAAGAAAGGAAAGGAATTAGGTGGGACAAGCCTAGTTCTGAGAAGTTACTTTGACCCTCTGTTTTCCTTTTAGTCTTCCCTACATTATTCCATTTGTAAAAACTATGCTCAGCTACTATAATTATTAATATCTGAGGTAAATCTAAATGATGTTCTTGTTTCATGTTAGAAGAACTGGAAGTTCTGGGGAACAGTTTAGGAATATGACCTTTCAGGGCCTAACAGGAGAGTTTTTAGTAACTGGGAAAGCTTCTAGTGAAGCACTTCCCTAAATGATCTCATGATGAAGAAAGAGCGATAGGGATCTTTCCAACTTAGAGCTGAGTAGCTCTCCATTCCCAAAGAAGTACAAGTGTTTACATAACAATTTTTAAAGAGACATAAAAATATTGGGTAATTCCTTCGAGACAATTACTTGAAAAACATTGTTTAAGCTTCTCTTGAGTGCCAGCACTGTACTGGGTATCAGATACCCAGATGTCTACAAGACTATATGACCCACATCTCCACAGAGTTACCTTCAAGAGAGCGAGACTGACATGAAACAGATAATCAATGATCATATGTTGAGTGCCACAGAGAAGGGTGTGGGGGCACTCCCCAGCAATCAGTCAGCTGGAGGCCGAGGCTGGAAGGAACCATGATGTTTTAGTCCAGCTTCCTCATGCTTCAGACATAGGCACAGAGAATGATGGGGTAAAGGAGGAAGATTTGTGCCAAGGAATACGGTCAGCTGGTCACAGAGCCAAGATTCAGAGCTGAATTTTACTTAGCTTCAGCTGTCCCTTGGTCAGTGCAACACAGATAGTTTCATGGTGTGAAACTGAAAGATCAGGAGCTGCCTGTGAATGTAATTTGTTGCAATCCCTAATAAATGATATAAAATCCTTATGTGTCCTGTGGTTTATAGGACTTTTGCTTTTATAATTTTTGTAAACTGTTAAGGTGGAAATAGGAATTAGAAGGGAGCATTTTGGGTCTTGGTTTGTGTTCAGGTACACATTGTAGCTCTTGAATTATCTTCAAGGAACAGATTTTGCTGAATCCCTGGACCTTTTAGTACCCATCTTTGTTTTCTGTTATTCTATGTGCCTTTTAAATGTAGTCACCCAAACTTATGGTCCTTCAAGTGTCTGACAACTTCATGTCATTTTCCCATAATAATCCAATACCTGTTTAATGATGTGTACATGGCTTGTGATAACTTAATAATATTTTTTAAATTATAGGAATAACCATAACTTAGAAACCTAAACAGTAAGTGGATGCCCATGCACTCCAATCTTTTTTCTGGGTGAGTAATTTGAAATATATACTTACTAAAATTTCCAGCATTGTTTAAAATTACTGTGTCTAATGAAATACTACCAGACAGAAAGTGTTCATCTGAGACACGGCACGGTTATAAAACACATAGACACACATGTGATATACATTTTATAGCTTTGTGTATTTTATAGGCAAAACATTGAAACATGGTAGAAATACTACCGTGTACAGTGCAACCGGCTTTAATAGTAACATCGCACAGCCGTTTGTGTCTGCTAGCCTTTTATTTATAAGTGTGTAATTATGATTTCCAGTACTTGTTACCATGTATTTCCAAACTTGGTTTTGTCTTTACTTCTTTCACTCTTGGAACTTTTTCTAGATTGTCCGTTTAATGAGTGGCTCTCTCTAGTTGAAAAGATCATAGTAGCATGCAGCATAGTCTAATTTCACAGGGACACAGGCCAGCTGTCCAGCTGTCCAGATATAAAATCTGAGGATCACCCTTAGTCTCTCTGTACCCCTCACATCCTCCCCTCTCTCAACCTGTCGCTCCCAGTTTCTCCTGATTGTAATGCCGCAGTATTTTCGGAGTGGACATCTCCCTCCGGGGTCAGCATGCCCCTTCTGTCACTTCTAACCCTTGGTCTGATCTCCATCTTCCCTGGCTCGATCATCCAAAGGCTTCCTGGCTGACTCTGTTGTTGCCTCAGGCTCTGATCCTGTTCTAATTCATTCTCTGCCTTTACTTCCAATGGTCTTTCCCAGTACCATCAGCAGCTCTGTGATCATGTGCAGGTGAAACTCTGAGTCCTTCATTGGGACTAGCAAGGTCTCCCACTGAATTGTCTGGGCCTGGCTCAGTCTCCTTTTGTAGGAGAATCTGCCTCCAGCTTTAGCTCTAGTAGTGCTGAATGTGTCTGTTCCCTGCATACACATGCTCTGCTTGCCATTGCTCACCTGGTTGCAACTTGTTTGCTGCTTACATGCTGTATAAATTGTGCTTGAGCAGAACTTTTTAGAAGTGGCAGCAGAAGAAATAGCCTTGTCTTAGTATTAACCTCTTTTGGGTCAGTGTCAAAGGATACAGCCATTCTATACTGCCCTTAGCAAAGGTGTTATTGTAGGTCATGTCTAGATATCTTCCCAAAGCCTCATGCAGTCATGGGCGGCTCTTTTAGAGGTGGCTGTGTCTAGAGAGTCTGGTGTTGGAATCAGTGGCGTGCGATTATTAAATCAGTACATTGACTGGTTTGGCATAGTTTTGGTAAAGATTAGAGGTGTGAGTGCTATGCCCACTCTGTAGTGGGTACCCTGCATACAGTATCAAGGGCAGAAGGAGGGCTAATATACTCTCACCTGCCTGGGTGCAATGGGCTGTTTGTCCTCTGAGATGCTGCTCTGCCATGCCACCCCCCCTTGGAGCCATCCGACAATGAACTGAAGCCTGTACAAACTGTGAGCTAAATAAACATTTCTTCCTGTAACTTTGGGTGTTAGGTGTTTGTCCCAGCACTGAGAAAAGTAACTAAGACAGGTGCATGTCCTCTAAGCAAACTGGCCCCTAGCTATGTCAGGCTCATACATGACACTCAAGAGCTTATCTGCATAGGGTTTACTTCATTTATGTACTTTAAAAATAAAGGAAGAAAACATATTAACAATCAGACATCCATTTACAAAATAACATAAGATATAGTACAAATGATACAGAGTTACAGACAAAGTGGTAGGAAATGAACAATGGTTGTTGTATTACATGTTGATATCTTCAAAGTGGTTTCTCAGGAAAACAAATCTATGAGACATGCATTAATGATCAAAACAGTAATCATTAACTGTTCCTTTCAGTAAAGCAATAGAAGACGGTAGTATGACTGTTAGCTATCCTGTAAGGTTTCCCTTAGATGGATTTCAATCCCATAATACAAAGCATCCAGCTTTTGTGGGTGAGTACAAATTGGAGAGTGGCTTCTCTTTTACACAGATCCACCTTTTATGAATGTGACTATTCTGAGTATCTCAGATGATCAGAGTCATGCAGCATCTTTCTTTTTTATTTCTGATTTATTTGCTTGGCACAGTGATTTAAGGCTTCATCAGCGCATCAGAATTTCCTGTATTGTAAGGATGAATAGCATCTCACTCTATGCGTATAACACATTTTGTTTTTCAGTGGACCTTTAGATTGTTTCTACTGCCTGGCTATTGTGAATAGTGCTGCCACAAACATGGCATACATATATCTGTTCAAATTCCTGCTTTTTTATTTTTATTTTTATTTTTATTTATTTATTTTTTTTTTTTGAGCAGACAGCCAGAAAGGGAGTTGCTGGGTCATATGGTAAATCTGTGCTCAGGTCTTTCAGGCACTGCCATAGTGAGGCAACAGTTTATGTTCCCACCTGGAATGCAGAGGCCTCTTAATTCTTCCACAAGCTTGCCAACACCTTTTGCCTGTGTGTGAAGTGGCATCTTACTGTGGTTTTGTTTGCCTCTCACTAATGTCTAATGGGGTTGAACATCTTCTGGTTATTTTAAAGCTTCTTTGGGAAAATGTTTATTCAAATTGAACTAATTTTTATGCGTAGGTCACACTGCAGCTTCCTTCAAAGGACCGGGGGCAGGTACTGTTTCTTCTGTATTTTTCCTTGTGCAGGGCCTGGAAGGTCTTGAAGACTGTCATGTGGGAGTGTTGATGATTGCAACTATAAGCCAGGAACGTCTGAAAGGACAGAAATTCTCAGTAATTTAAGAATGTTTTGAAACAACAGTAAAAATGAAAATGGAAAAGGAAGGAAGGACGAGGCGGACAGCTGCCTGAGCTTTTAAGTTTGTATCTTCTCCCTCTCCCAAAAGTGAGAGAAAGGAGAGGAGAGACGGAGAGCTCCGTGGCGTGCTGCTTCTGCTTGATTTCTGTTTAAAATGGCCTGTCTCAAGGCTCCAAAACCTCAAGTTCCACAAGTGACATTTTTAGGGCAGTTTCTTTTTTTTTTTTTCCTGTATGAAGGTCTTTGATTATCTCACCATAATTACTGTGTTTATGGTACCCCCCACCCCTGTTGGCTATATTTAAGTGAAGCACAGTTTGAGTTGATTTTGTTAGAAATGTCCCTCTGGGAGCATTGAATTTACTTTGCTTCTAGTAATAAAAATAATTTAAATTGAATATTTTAATGTACTTATACTAACTGATTTGAAACAGTCTGGGTCAGAAGTATCCTGATGCAAGTGATAGAAAATTCTAGTTCACTTATTTAATTTGAAGACTATATAACTACAGCGGCAGTATGTTTGGTAAGGCTTTGGAATAAATTTCTTTGTGTGATAGTACCTCTGGCTTGTTACTATGCAGTTGTTAGAATTCGGCAAGAACAAAGAGATAGAGATGTATATCTGACCTCAGAGCTTTACTTAAATAAGGAAAAAAATATTTGTTCTTTTATGATAGAAATTATTTGAAAGAAGTGCTTAACCATGTTTAAATGTATTTGTCAGGTGTCCCATCAAATACCTTTTGAAGTTCTCTATTGCACATAGTTCCTAGCAAACAAGATTTTCAAGTTATAAGGATTAGTCTTTTCCATGTATGGACTATATACATATTTAATCTCCTATGAGGACAAAAACTACTATAATAGTGGTATGCTGTCTTTTCATTTTTGTGGCTAAATGTAAAATAAAATGTTTTACATTTTTTCATCTTTGGTTTTAGTTATCTTAGATATCATTGTTTCGGCAACCCTACCCCCACCCACGTTCAAGTTTGATCTGTTTGTGATGACAGAATTTTGGACTGTCATGTTAAGAATTCCCAGTTAAGCAGTCTTCAGACCTTCCCTCCTAGGAGTAAGGAGGACGGATCATGTGGGAATATAGCCCTCAGGGAAATACATGCAGATTCCAGTGGCAATCTGGAGGCCTTTCTCAGAGCTGAAGAGCACCCAGCTCCCACGCGTTCCCCATACACCAACCTCATCATAAGGATGGTAGTGTTTGTAAGAGTTTAAAGGATTATAACTATTTGAGATGCAATTTCATTGATTTAGTTTTATTTACAAGAGTCAGCAAGATTTCAAATTCATGTTGGTGGGCAATTAGAGTTTACACTGGTCTAACTGACGCCTCTAATCCCAATCAGTTGAAGCAACTTGAACTATGTAGTTAATATAATTTATTGCCCAGTCACACAAACATATTCACAGTGGGTTTTAACTTAGGTATGCAAGCAGCAAGTTGTGGGAACAATTTTAAGGTGTGCCCAGAGGTCTTTGCCTGTCCAGCAGAGCTTAGTGGTTAAAGGTCAGCCTCTGTCATCAGACAGCCTGCTAGCTTTGATGTCCATCTTTACCACTTTGTAGCATGTGACCTTGCATGCATAACTCACCTTCCTGACCCTCTGGTCTTCAGTGAGTAAATGGAGATAACCTCCTAGAGACGGCAGAAAGATTGAATCAGCCAACACAGGACAGGAACTCGGAAGAGGAGCTGGAAATACTGGAAAATACTGATTGCTCAGTAGTACCAGTGCTGTTACTGTCACTGTCCTCATCGGTGCCAACCCCCCGGTCATATCCGGTTTTACAGAAACACATGCTTTTTATTGTGCATAAAACTTCATGTTCAGATGTTACATTGGGCTTATCTTAGAAGCAGATAAAGAGGCACTACGTGTTAGAGTAGAACCCACGTTGTTATTTTTCATCACCAGCATGGAGTTATACTGACTGGATGTGGGTTAAATCCTATCTACCATGTTTGAAAAGTGGTGGCTTTTACTTTTGGGGACAGTTGGTGTCCTTTCTAGTGAAGCCAAGCCCTTGCATGCCTGTCGAATTTCATACCATTAGCAAACACTTTTCTCACTTTGTGTAGATGTGTGTGTGTGTGTGTGTGTGTGTGTGTGTTTATCTCCAACTCTACACCCTCATTAAAACAATTGTGATTATTTATGAAATGCCTGCTACTGCATTTCATTTTAAATCCATTATGAAACATTTCAAACATACTAGAGAAAATACAGAGAACAAAGTAATGAAAATCTGTGATTCAACTCTCATATTAAATAAATTCACTTGATAAATACATTAAAGTATATAAATAAATTTCCATATTTAGTTGACATTTTTAAAGAGAAATTATTATACCCCATGGTAATTGTATTTACTTCCATCTTCCCCAAGGCGAATCATACATATCCTTCCATGCTTAGTTTTATACTTCCCTGACAGATGTATGTATCCCCAAACAATGTAGACTATTTTTATAATTTTACTAAATATTTACATGAATTCATAAATAACATGTATTCCTGTTTTCTACAGGCTTAAATGCATCATAAATTGTTCCACACTTCCCTCTGTATTAGGCCAGTTACTTGACCTCCCTCCTAATCTTTGAAAGCACTAAAACTCCTTTTCTCTTGAGGCCTTTGCACTTGCTGCACCCTCTGCCTGAAACACCTTCCCCGTATCCTCATGGCTGGTCTCCTGTTCCCCCAAGTTAAAGCAAGTTGGCTCCAGGCTTTCCTGGATGAGTCCCATTTACAACTGCAGACCCTTTCCACCCATTTTCTTTCCCTTCTTCATTATTCTCTTATTTAGATTACTAAACAGTTTGTTTATTTCTTTTTTCTGTGGCTGTCTTTCACCTCCAGTAGGCAAGTTCATTGAAGACAAAATAGTGGAGTTTTGAGATCTTTTTGGTAACCGTTTTATTCCAGATATCTACCTAGTATTAGCTGATTGAATAAACATGTATCATTAGGTAATTCATTTTCTTTTCCTAATGGTATATTTTTTAGTTTTATCTAAGTTGATACCTGTAGCTCTGCTTTATTTTCACTTCTATGTAGTGTTCCATTGTATGATACTTTTAATATCCATTATTGTAAGGGTCAAATATTTGTTGTTCCTATATTTTTCTTTTACAAACGGTGCTGTGGCAGACGTTCTTTAGCATTTCTCTTTGAGTAAAAATGTGACACTTTATCCTTTGTATGTACTTAGAGGTGAAATTGCTGTTTATATCTGTTATCTGCAACCGTATAACAGAACACCCCAGAGTTTCTGGCTTAAAAAGATGGTTTACACAATTCTTTGTGCTGGCACAGTGATTTGTCTGCTAACCTTTCTCATCTGCTTGTGACAGATGATGCCTAGAATGAGTGATGGTCCCAAGAGCCCCAGCTTATGCATCTGGCTTTGGGGGCTGTCTGTAGGCTAGGGTACCTCAGATCTTTTCCTCAGCTTTCGCTTCTTCCTCTGCTAGGTTAGAACACCTTCCTTCATAGCAAGGAATTCTTGAGACAGTGTCCCCAAGAAGCTGCAGCAAAACCTTTCAAGTGTAATCCCACACAGCATCATTTTCACCACATTGTGTGGGTCAGCTAAATCCTGGGAATACCCTAGATTCAAGGAATGAGAGGAGCCGAACAACATTGTGACCACACTTTCCCAATCTGACACATGGGTCATGTCTTCAACATTACTAGCAATTTGCACATTTCTTTCTCAATAGTTTTACCAGTTTATTTTCTGATTTGCACCAACTGCTTGTTAAGATGAAGTATCTGGGATGCCACAGGTGCTCATAGATCGCCTCATGTCCTCTACGCTCTACCCCAGTCCCTTCTTTAGTAAACACTGAGAAAGTCTGAGCTATGCATTCAACAAAACCTGATTCCTTTTCTGTCCGGGCATACAGATAGATGATATTTCCAGTATTCCATCATTGCTGAGGATAGCCATATGGAGAAATTTTGGTCAATGGAATTAAGTTTTTCCATTTTCATTCCTGGTGTATAGACAGCTTTGGTGTGACCTACCTTTTTGATGTTTAGATCCACGAGGACTCTGAGGCCAAGAGTGAAGGGAAGCAGAGAACCATTAGGCAGAAAGAACCTGAATGACTGCTCAGAATGAACATCGCTCCCTAAATCCTGCTGTTAAGTGGAATTTGAGCTAGGATAAACTTATAATAAGTCATTGAGATTTAAAAATGTATCTGTTAATACAGCCAGCATTTTCTTAAGCTATACTTCTCCCAGTGGGTATATAATGTCTTTACTGGTTTGAGTGATAATTTTTCCTCTAGCTGAATCTCCGAAGATGTAAATATACATAGCAGCTTTAGAAGATATAATTCCTATATTATCTATTTCATTCATTTAAAATATACTTTTTAAAGTTTTTTACTATATTCAGAGTTATGCAATCATCAACCAATTTCCAGATATTTTCATTACCTTCAAAACAAATACTCTGCATCTCCCTTCTTTCCCCATTGCTGGCTCCCCCGTCCACTGATCTTTCTCCTCTTGGGGTTCCTTATTCTGGACATCGTAGATAAATGGAATGCTATAATGTGTAATGCATATAATTTTTGTGTCTGTCTTTTTTCTATTTAGGATTGTATTTTCAAGACTCATCCATACTGTAGCTTGTGTCAATATTTTATGAATCAATATTCAATCATATGGCCATATAAATATATTGCAGACAGTTTTTTGTTCATTGTTAATAATATTTGCATAGTTCCCACTGTTTGGAATGTTATGAACAACATTACTATAAACATTCCCATACTTGTTTTTTTCCACATGCCATATTTTTTCCTTTCAAAACTCCCAGTAGAGTATATAAGGGTGTATGGACCAACTTACTAGAAGCAGATTTGTTTGAAATGCAAAGTATTTTATAACTTTGGCATGTCAAAGGAGAAAACAAACAGATATGTTTTGGAATTTTGGGAACTAGTAAATTGATAGAATACCCTTCATTTACAGATTGTGACTTGATCTTCATTTGTCACATCTCTAGTATTTCGTTTTCATAATAATAGAATTCTTAAAGTACAAATAAGACTGTGTGGGTTTGCACTACATATTAGTGGGAAAAAGTCCTGGTACTTTGGATTAAACTTTTATTTATTCATCTCACATGCGTTTGTTGAATGGCTGTGCTGTTCTAGATAAATACTCCAGTAGTATGAAAAAATCACCTGTTACAAGCATCAGTCTAAAAATCTATCAGCAAGGCAGTAAATGTTTAGGAAGCCTAGAGTAAATCTTTCCAAAGACCTGAGTTTTTGAGTAAAATGAGCATTATGGCAGTTAGTGTGCCAAATATTTTGTGGGAATAAATTGGGTGCTGTGCGAAGTACACTCATTCTTCTACCCCACTGGGACCCATATACCTCTTACCTCTGCACTGCCACAGTGAGCTGACAGGGTCTGCAACGGCTGGAGGGTTTAGCACTCACCTCAGAACTGTGTGGATTTGCCTTCCCTCATTGTTCATGCCGAGTTTTGGGTCAGTGGCTATGTGTGCGTTAGGATGGCCTCACACAAGTACCGTGGTATCTCAGTTCAGGAATGCTTTTGTTTGTGAACAATTTGGTTCACAAACAAAAGTGTCTGGCAAAATTTTGTTTTTCTTAGCAGACTCTACATTCCATGACCGTGAAGAGATGACTGTGGCCATCTTTCCTGCTCAAACACAAACATATTCATCTCTTCCAAATCTGTGGAACAAAAACTAAGTTTGAACTGAGGTACCACTGTACTATGGATATTCTTGTTCTATTTAGAAGACATTCATTATCTTCTATTTAGAAGAATTTTAATAGTATTTTACTTTTGTCTTAAAGTCTCATGACCTTTTTTAAAAAGTAGATAATTTTTGGAGTCATTTTTCGCTTCTAATTTTTTTAGGAACTTATGAATCCAGCATTCCTACTATCTGTAATATAGCAAAGAATTAGGAGGTGCACACCAGGCTTCTGGACAAACCCACTTGATTAAAATCAGCCAGCATAAATTATATCACTTGAGCCCATGGTCTTTCTGCATACATGTATTTCTAGGGAAGGTAGTTATCTTGTTTCTAGACCCTCTGACAATCAGAAAGTACAAAGGTGTTATTTGTCAGTAGTGTACTGACAATAATGAGAACATATTAGGTCTTATTGTACATCCTTAATATTGCAAATGTGTCCTTTAAAGCAAACTAATTCAGTTTAACTCTTCTCACAGCCAAAATTATAGCTGGCTAGTGACAGGATTTTAGCAAAAGACCTAAAATATTAAAAACACCATCATTTATTTCTAAAAGCCAAATTATGTTACAAATTAATGTATGTTCCTTGGTTTACTTGGCTATGTTTTCTATGGTTGCACAACAGTATTTTGTGTACGGTACTACATTTAGACTTTTAAAATCAACTAAAATGAACCTTACTATCTTACTAAAATGGTGTTTAAATTGAATGGTCAAATGTATGTGTATGTTCACTGGCAAATGTATATTTATTTTAATCTACCTTCCTTGAGAGTCTTGTCTATTACTCTAAATAAAGTTTATGGTCTTCTAGAACAAAATTATGTAAATATATATACTCATTATGTATAACAAAGGAAATCATTTGGAAAGAAATATATCAGGCACTTAAATGTAGTTTTATTTGTTTATGGTTTGTGGAATATTTTCTATTTTTGATGCAAATCCATAATAGCTTTATTGATATTTTGTTAATACATGCTTATATATTTTCAATTTTAAAAATACAAGAAAATATGAGTAAGAAAGAGAGACAGAGGTAGAGAGACAGACAGCAAAAGCAGGAACTTAAATTCAGGGCTCAGAGGGCCCGTGCTGACCATTTCTAGAGTCTTCCAGCCTCTTTTCCTGTATGCTCATTGTTTTACCAAGAATCAGTCATGCTACATGCGTAGCTTTTTGGCCTTTCTTTTAATGTGACAAAATAACATGAATATTTTCCCTAGCAATAAAGACTGATTAAGTTTATTCTGTCATGGCCACAGTATAATTTTTTATATATGTTATTTTTACTTCATTTTCAGTTTTAATTTTTATTGGTATATGTCTGTAGTACATAATCATTACATTCTTTGTGGGGATTTGGTACATGTACACAACACACACCAACTCTTCATCCTTTTTCCTCTCTTCCCTCCTCTCTCCTTCCATCTCTTGATTTGAAATAGATAGATCTTCCTACTTCCTGTTATCTTTTGTTTTGCCTTTTGTTTATAGTTTGGGTTTCTTACATGAGAGAAGCCATATGACACTTAAAGTTATGTGTCTCACTTATTTCACTTAACATTATGGTCTCAAGGTGTATAAATTTCCTACAAGTGACTCAACTTTATCCTTCTGTATAGCAGAGTGTAGCACTCAATTATATATAAATGTCACACTTTCTTTATCCATTTTATTGATGGTCGTATAGGCTTCCAAGATTTAGCTGTTATGAATTGTGTTGCTATACACACAGGTATGCATATATCATTGTAGTATAATGTCTCTAAGTCTTTTGGGAAGAAACCTAGAAGGTAAATATCTGGAACAAATGAAATTTCTAGTTTTGATTGTTTGAGGAACATCCATACTGATTTCCTTACATGTTTACTTTCCCAGTATCAAAGGGTTCCTTATTCTCCACAACCTCACCAGGATTTGTTTTTATTTGATTTTTTAATAAGTGGCATTTTTTCTGGAATAAAATGGAATATCAGCATGGTTTTAATTTGTATTCTCTAGTGGCTTGCAATGTTGAACATTTTTTAATGTATTTATGGCCCATTTGTCTCAGTTCATTTGTTGCCCATATTTTGATTGGGTTTTTTATTGGGACGGGTCTAATTTTTTTGAGTTATTTATATATTCTAATTATTAGTCCTCTGAACAATAACTGGTGACTTTTTCTCATTCTGTAAGTTGTCTCTTCACTCTATTGGTTGTTTTCTTTGCTGTGCAAGAACATTGTAATTTGATATGATTCCATTTGTTGATTGTTGGTACTATCTCTTGTGCCATTTAGAGGTTCTGTTCAGAAAGTCCTTACCTAAGCCTATGTTTTCAAGGGTTTTACCTATTTTATCTTCCAGTTGATTAAGTGCTTCTGTTTTAACATGTAATTCTTTGATTCATTCTGGTTTTAGTTTAATACATGGTGAGATGCATGGGTCTTGATTTAGTCATCTACACGTGGCTAGCCAACTTCCCTGGAACATTTATGAAGGAGGCTAGCTTTCCTCCCATGTGTGTTTTTGGACACTTTGTTACAGGTCAAACACCTGAGTGTGCCTGGGTCTGTCTCTGCATGCTCTGTTCTGCTTTATCGTTCTACGTGTCCGTTTTTGTGCTGTTATCATTCTGTTTTTACATCAGCAGCTTTGTAATATTTCTTGAAATTTGTGATTGTAATGCCCCCTACTTTGCTCTTGTGACAAGGGTTGCTTATGTATTTTGGGTCTTTTCTAGCTTCTTATGAATTTTAGGATTGTTTTCTCTTGTTTTATGAGGAATGATATTGGTATTGGAAATATGCTAAATCTGTATATCAGTTTTGGATGTATGACCAGTTTGACTATTTTTTCCTTCTTTTCAGTTTCTGATTAATTTTATTCATACATTTGAGGTATACACAATGATCACATTCATCCTTAGGAATTTATACCTGTGCATGATACATCTTGATGCTTCTTGTTTTCCCAATTTCCTCCCCTCCTTTCAACCACTCTTCTTTACAAAAGGCTTGTATTATTTCTGCCTATCTAAGAATGGAGGTATCTTTCCATTTTCTAATGTCTTCTTTAATTTCTTTCTTCAGAACACTATTGTTTTGGTGGTAAAGGTCTTTCATATTCTTCATTGGTTAATTCCTAAGTATTTAACTTTTCTTGATGCTATTGTGAATTTTATTGCTTTCCTAATTTCCTTCTTTTTGTGTTCCTGACTGGTGTACAGAAATACTAATGGTTTTTGTGTGTTGACTGTGTATCTGGCTGCATTTCTGAATTTGATTCATTTTAGAAGTCGTTTGGGATTTTTTTTGGGTCTTCTGTGTAAAGGATCATGTCCTCTTCAAATAATGATAATTTCACTTCTTCCTTTCCAATACATATTGCTTTTCTTTCTTTCTCTTGCTTGAGTGCCCTGGCTAATGTTCCAAGTAGTGGAACAGGAATAGTGATAGTGGACATCTTTTTCTTGTTCCTGACGTTAGAGGGAAAGCTTTCAGCTTTTTCTAATTTAATGTGATGTTGGCAGTAGGTTCATGATATATGGCTTTTATCAGCTTGAGATTAAGTGCTTATATTCATATTTTCTCCAGGTTTTTTCATGAATGGACACTAAATTCATCACAGAATCTTTCTGCCCTTGTTCAGGTGATCATGTTATGTTTGTCCTTTCTTCTTGTGTCAGTTAGTGCTTACTAGAGAAACATTTAATGCACAATATTCAAATATGTGAGAATTCACAAATTTGGTTTATGATGGTCTCCCACGGAGTCAGGTGTGGAGGAATGCAAAACAGCTGGCTTTCTGTGCACTGGGGATCTGAAGGATCCAGTCAGAGGCCTGAAACTCCCTGTAATGTTACATGTGAGTCCATATCAGGAGCCTGAAGGGTCTGTGCTGGAAGGCTGAGGGTTCTGTGCTGGAAGCCTGAAGACTATGTCTAAGCTGAAGGTGAAGAGTGAAGCTGTGATAACAGAATCAAGCCTTCCTTTTAAAATTTCACTTTTATACCAATTGAGGTGCCCAGCCAATTGTTTGCTGTCACTCATGCCCAGTTAATCCCAGCAAATCTTCTGTAAATCCCTCAACCGCACCCAGAACTATGCTGATCCAATTTAGATGGGTATTTCTTACTCAAGTAGACACAGTTAATTATCACACTTCTGTTTATGTGATGTATTACATTTGGCAATTTTCATACATTGAACCATCCTTGCATGCCTAAGATGAAGCCTACTTGGTCATGATGTACAATCTTTTTGATGATCTGTTGTATTCTGTTTGCCAGTATTTTATTGAGGATTTTAACATCTATCTTCATTAAAGATATTGGCTGGTAGTTCTATTTTAATTTGATCCTTGTCTAGTTTTGGAATCATGGTAATACTAGCTTCTAAGAGGAGTGACTTCCTTTTCAATTTCATAGAGTTTGAAGAATATTGGTGTTTTTTAAAAATTTGGCAGTGAATCCATTGAGACTTAGCCTTTTCTTAGTTGGTAGGGTTTTTTAAAATTACTGTTTCAATTTTATTGGCTGTCATTGGATTATTCAGTTCTTTTAAAATATTTTCTTGTTTCAGTTTTGGTAATACTGTATCTGGGAATCTATCCTTTTTTTCCCCTGAATTCTCCAGTTTATTGTTCGGAAAGCATAGTAATACTTTGCTTGATCACAAGTGGTTTTGTTTGCAAACAATTCACTGCTCAAACAAAAGTGTTACTTCCATTCACAAATTTCATGTTGGGTGACAAACACAACTGTGACCATCTTCCCCACAAGCACAGACGCAGCCATCCTCCCTAAAATTGTAAAACAAATTATGTGTGTGAACTGAGGTACCACTGTAGTTGCCAATAATCCTTTAGATTTCAGCAGTGTCCATTGTAATTTCACCTTTTTGTTCTGACTTTCTGGTTTGAGTTTTCTTTCTTTAGGGGGAGTAGTTTGTCAAAAGTTTGTCTACTTTGCTTAGACTTTGGAAGAAAGAGCTCTTTCATTAATTGATAATATTGTGTGTATTTTTTTTAGTCTCAAATTCACTGCTGTCTGCTATGATCTTTATCATTTCTTCCCTTATACTAGCTTTTGATTTAGATTTTGTTTTTCTAGGACAGTTAGGTTATTTATTTGGGTTTGCTTTTTTTGTGATGTGGGAATTCACAGCTATACACTCACCTCTTAGGATTGCTTTCATTGTGTCCCATTCATTCTACTATGTTGTAGTGGAATTAACATTTAATTCTTGGAACTGGAACTGTCTTCTTGTGTTCTTGATTTTTTCCTATGACTCAGTAATTATTCAGGAGTGTATAATTTCCATGTGTTTGCTTAGTTTCTGTGTTTACTTTTTTTATTTTAAAGAGAAAAGGACAAACAAAGACATAAACCATCATAAAAACAACAAAAATGATACAGAATTTCATAATGAGGTGATAGGAAATAACAGTGGTTGTTGAATTATATATTATCTTTAAAGTGGTTATTCAGACCAGATACAGACATTAAAATTGATCGAACAATTAAACATTAACTGTTCCTTTCAATAAACCACAAGAAATTAGTGCAATTATCTTAGCTATATTATATATATACATATTTTAATATGTATATAAATTATGTAATATATACATTTCAATATATATAGTCTTTCTATATATACTTATTTTCCTCTTTCTTCTTTTCTCCTTTCTCTCATGCCTGTTGTTCTTTACTTTTGAGCAGTTTCTTTCCCTTTCACAATATATATTGTACCTTTCAGATTTTATTTACTCTTTCAGGTTCTTACACTAGAGAGACAATACAATGTTTACACCTGTGAGTCTGATTTATTTCACTTATGAGTGTGGTTTCTAGTTGTATCCATTTACCTATAAAGGTGTCTAGTTTATCTTTCTTTATAGCTGAGTAATACTCCATTATATAAAAATAGCACCTCTTTTTTATCCATTCCTCAGTTGATGGGCATTTGGGTTGTTTCCAAATTTAGCTATTATAAATTGCACTGCTATAAACATGGGTGCACATATATCACTGTGGTATGATGTTTTCAGTTCTTCTGGAAAAATATCCAGAAAGAGAACAGATGAGTTGAATGGGACCTCTTGATCTAGTTTACTGAGGAATCTCCAGACTGATTTCCACAGTGATTACACCACTCTACACTCCCACCAACAGTGAAGAAGGGTTCCTTTTTCCCCACAGCCCATGCCAGCATTTGTTATTGGTTGATATCTTGAGGATAGCCATTTTTTCTAGGGTCAGATGGAATCCCAGTGTTGTTTTAACTTTCATTTCTCAAATGACCAAAGATACTAAACATTTTCTTGTGTATTTGTTTGCCATTTGTTGTTCTTTATCTGAGAAGTGTATATTTATCTCAGATGCCCATTTTTGGATTGGGTCTTTGAATTTTGGGGGTCTGATTTTTTTCAGTTATTTATATGTTCTAGATAGACGTACTTTGTCTGAGGGACAGTTCACTAAATTTTTTCCCAATTGGTGGGTTTTCTTTTTACTCTGTTGGTGATTTCTTTTGATGTACAAAACTTGTCAGTAAGATGAGACCCCAGTTGTTGATTCTTGGAAATATTTCCAGTGCAGTTAGGTTTTTGTTCACGAACTCTCTGCCTACCCCTATGTCTTTTTCTATCTACTTTCTCTTCCAGTAGATTTAGTGTTTCTGGTTTAATATTTAGATTTTTAATCCATTTTGACATTAGTTTGGTGCATGGTGATAGACATGGATCTAGTTTTAGTCTTCAGCATGTACAGAGCCAGTTTTTCTAGCACCATTTATTAAAGAAGCTGTCTTTCTTCCAGTGAACATGTTTGGCCCCTTTCTCAGAGATAAGGTGGCTGAGGTGTTTGTGGTTGTGGCTGCATCTTCTAGTTTGTTCCATTGATCCTCAGGTCAGTTTTTTGTCAATATCGTGCTGTTTTTATTATGGTAGCTTTGTAGTACATTTTCAAGTCAGGGATTGTGATGCTGCCTGCCTTGCCTTTGTTGCCAGGATTGCGGTTGCTATTCTGGGTCTATTCTATATTTTCTTTGACCATTTCTGATTTCATTGTGTTATGATGTGATAATATGCATGGTATAATTTCACTTCTTTTGCATTTACTTCTTTTGCTTTTTGGGGAGAAATTCTGTGGTCTGTGCCAGAGAAAGTTCCATGTGGTATTAAAAAGAATGTGTTTTCTATGTTGTAGGGTGGACCACTCTGGCATATATTAAGTCCATTTATTTGAAGGTTTGGTTCAAATCCGATATCTTTTTTTGGCCTCATTTTTCTATTTGTGGTTGTTGGGTATTGAGGTCCACCACTATAATTGTATTGATGTTTATAAGATCTTTTATGTCCAGTAGTGCTTGTTTTATGAAGTTGTTCTGGTGAATATATGTTTATACTTGTTATCTCTTCCTGTTGAATTGTTCCCTTAATCAATATATTGTGACTTTCTTTATCCCTTCTCATCAATTTTGGCTTATAGTCCTCTTCATCTTAAAATAGGATACCTATTCCTGTTTGTTTTGCAGCTTACTTACATTGCATGGAATATTGTTTTTCTGTCCTTTGATTTTTAGTCTACAAATTTCTTTTGACTTAAATGCATTTCTTATGTAAAGTATGTTATTGGATTTGGTTTTTGATCTATCCTGCCAATCTGTATCTTCTAATTGAGTAGTTGAGACCCTTCAACTTGAGAACTATTACTGAAAGGTATTGACTTATTTCCTGTCATTGTGTTATTCTCCTGTCGCTGGTTCCCTTTCCTTCAATTTAACTGCCCCCCCTTAGTGTATTCATTTTCTTGGACATATTTTCATTGTTAGCCTCATTATTTCTTTCTAGAATGTCCTTGAGAATTTCTTGAGTGCTAGTTTTATAGTCATGAATTTCTTTAAGTGCTCTTTATCATGGAAATATCTTGTTTCTCTATCAATTTTAAAAGATAGTTTTGCAAGCTATGTCAATCTGGATTAGAAACTGCTTTCTTTTAGAGCTTCAAACACTTTAAGCTCTCATGGCTTTTAAGGTTTTTGTTGAGAAGTCTGCTGGAATTCTAAAGGGCTTTCCTATATAAGTGATTTGCCCTTTTTGCTAACTGGTGTAAGATTCTCTTCTTGTGTTGGACTTCTGGGATTTTGACTAGTATGTGTGGTGGAGAGGTTCTTTTCTGAAACTGACTCTTTTAGATTGTATATCCTTCGCTTATCTGCAGGTTAAATTTTTCTCCAAACATGTTTAAGGCCATTTGTGCTGTCTTCTGCTTTTTCACTAATGACAATCAATCTTAGTCTGTCAGTTAGCAGCTATTGGACCCATTTTTAATGCTCTCTTATTTTCTGTTAAAGTGTATGTAATAATCGCTCACTGACAACGGCCTTGTCTCCTAGTTCCGACACTGCCTTCACGTAGGCACCTCTGCCCCTCACACCTTCACCAGTGCTTTGGTCTCCTCACTCTCTATTTTCTCTCTTTCCCTGGGCTCTAATCTTCTATACTGAACATTCATGTTTTGTATCTTTTTATTTAGTTAATTTACTTTTTATTAGTGTCATTTGTAGACTTGGTGATCATTTCATTTAGTTATATCCTCTTTGACTTCATCAACCATCTTATAGATCTGTTTTTTTTTAAATCTACTCTCATTCTTTCAAAGAATTCAGCTATGAAACTTTTAATTTCCTCCCCATTTGTGCCTATGGCTAGGCTTTGGAGGATTTGGGTTTTTTTTAATTTTATTTTATGAGTTCATGTTTGCAGTGCATAAACTCTGCAGCCTTCTTAGGGAGTGGTTACACGCACACACCACAGCTTTTTAAAAATCCCCTTTCCCTTCCCTTCCCTTCTCTCCATTCCTGCTCCCCTGTATCCTCTTCTGATTCCCCTGTCCCATTTGTCATTCTTGTTGATATATTAATCTTAGCTCATGTCATAGCACATAATATTTATACTAACTGAGGTTGTTAGGTTCCTGTACATCTTTATTCTTACTTCCCCTTCCCTTTCTCACCCCTTGCCCTTGTTCCCTTGGACTGATTTCCTATTGCAAAAGATCCATTTCCTTTTCCCTTTCTATCTGTCCTTTATCATTTTCTTTGCTTGTACTTTCCTCACCTCAAATGAGAGATACCACATGGTATTTCAGCTCATGTGTCTGGTTTGTTTCACTCGACATTATATTTTCCAGGTGCATCCACTTTCCTACAAACGTCCTAAATCTGTCATTCTTTACAGCAGAATAGTATTCCATTATATGTAGATACCACATTTTCTTTATCTAATCATCTGTTGATGGATGTAGAAGCTGCTTCCAGGATTTAGCTATTAGGACTTCAGCTGCCATAAACATATTGGTGTGTGTGTATCTCTGTAGTGTGATATTATAAGGTTTCTGGGGAAGATACCTATTAAGGGAATCGCTGGGTCTTATGGAATTTCTAGTTTCAGTTCTTTGAGAAATCCCTATACTGATTTTGATAATGGTTATACTAGTTTACATTCCCACCACCAGTGAGGAGGGTTCCTTTTTCACCATAGCCTCAGCAGCGTTTCTTATTATTTGATTTCTTAATGGTTCCCATTCTTTCCAGAATAAAACAGAATCTTACACCATTTTGATCTGCATTTCTCTGAGGGCCGGAGATGCTGGGCGTTTTTTCATATACTTGTTGGCCATTTGTATTTCTTCTTCTGTAAAGTGTTTTGTTCATTTATTTGCCTGTTTCTTGACTGGATCTTTAATTTATGTGGTTTAATTTTTTTCAGTTCTTTGTATATTCTAGATGTTAGTTCTCTAGGAGTAGCCAGCAAAAGATTTTCCCATTGTGTAGGTTATTTGTTCATTTTACTGATTGATTCTTTTACTGTGCACAAGCTTTTTAGTCAGATATAACCCTGTTCATTGATTCTTGCTGCTATTTCTTGTGTAATTGAGGTTTTATTTAGAAAAAATCCTTTCTCACATCTGTGTCTTCAAGTGTTTTACTTATTTTATCTTCCAGTAGATTTAATGTTCCCATTTTAGTGTTAAGATCTTTGATCTATTTTTATTTTAATTTAGTATATGGTCAGAGGTAAGGACCCAGTTTTAATCTTTTATACTCAGGTAACCTGTTTCACAACACCACTTGTTGAATAGGCTCTCTTTTCTCAACCATAGGCTTCAGGCCTCTTTGTTGTGGAGATCACACAGCTGAAATGTGTCTGTGGAAGTTTCCATATCTTCAATTTTGTTCCATTGATCCACTTACCTGTTTTTTTGCCAATCCCATGCTTTTTTAAAAAACACTATTGCTTTGCAGTATAACTTGAAGTTAGGTGTCACTGTGCCTCCTGCTTTGCCTGTTTCCCCGAAATGCACTGTGGATATATTGAGTAAACTTGGTATGAGCTCTTAAATTCTTTCCTCTTTGAACTCACCCATTTTCTTCATCCCTTGTATGAACTTTTCATAGGTTTCTGCTACCTTGTAGTTGTTTTCTTTTCCCTTTGTGATTCCTTGCTCCGCCTTGCAAGAGGTGAGAGTTTGGAGATCGTCTGTTTCCTTGCTTCCCCATCCTTCTGTGTGTATCTGAGGAGAGTTTGTGGCTTATGTGGAGACTTTTAATTGTCTCCCTGTGAATAGTTTTCAACTTTGTATATCCAGTGCTAGTATTGGTCCTTCTGTTATTTACTTTGATTTTGACTTTGTCCCTATATTTTTCCAAAGGAAATACTTCTGGTTATAACAGATTCAATCATGGCACACTTGCATATGGCAGTGACTGCGCTTTCCCTTCCCTCTTTTGTCTGTTCACTGTGCACACTGTGACAGTTTATTACATGTGGTTGTTCTGCAGTGAGGCAGGGGAGGTGGGGTGGGGAGAATGGGAGGTGGTTGGATGAAGAGTGTTAGACACTGGGAAGGAATGAAGTAGGGAATAGTCGTTGATGAGAGGAAGAGCTCAATGTGGGATCTGATTTTATTGGGGTATTTCTAGTTGGGTTGAAGGGTTAGTACTGAGAGTTTTCAGAGGATATTTTTGTGGTGGCGAGGATGAGATATTGGAGAAAGAGGGTTTACTATGTCATTGTCGGAACTTGCTGGTAGGAAGGCAGTAAACTAGGTAAGGTATGGAAGACGCAAAGGCTTAGGATGGGGAAGGTCAGGAAATAATACTAGAGAAGATACGAGTGACTATCAGCGAACTGAGTATGGGGAATTTAAAGACTTGGGAGGAAGAGTTTACGTGTTTGGAAAAAGAATAAAGAAATGTATTAATAATATTGTCTCAGGGGTTGTAGGTGAAGAAACCAGGTAGGGAGTATAAGGTTGGGCGTCAGTGAGAGAGGGAACAGAGGTAAAGAAGGCGGTTATTGTTGGTGCGGGAGGTATGCTAAAGGGACGCGAGGACCCTCTGAGGAAGAGGCAGGGACAAAGAGTATGCTGGGCTTGGCTGAGGGCGGGCTTTTGGGGGGTCTAAGTGACATAGCAGATGCTGATTGGGAAGGAGCGATCATGCCTGCATAAAAGTAAAATGGGAAATTGTGGTTAGACTGAAGAAAGAAGACGATGGGATGTAGTCTGGGAGGGATGCGTTCATGTTTTAGACTCTGAGCCACATCCGATGGCTGCCTTGGTGACTTGGCAGGGGCAGAAACCTATCAGGGAGATGAGACAAAGGAGAGAACCTAGATACCCATTAAATCAGAGCCAGTGAAAGCACAAATATACAAAAGTAAACACAGGACACTGTAAAAGAACATAACCCCACATTACTAAATAAATCAAGCAACATACAAAAACTTAAACCTCTAAGATTTGATGAGAATGCCGGTGAGACTTGCAAATATGATTCCCAAACAGCTTCTTTGCTGAAGAGTCTGAGTCTGATCTCTGCTGCAATACTGAAGTGAACTCACACTCAGGACTTCTTTTCGCCAGGTTTCAGGTGTTCTTGTAGAGTCTGATCTGGTCTCAATTCTTGGATTAGTAACTCTTGCTGTTCCTCTCCCTAGACCTGACTGGGGATTCCGCAGGTAGGCTCACTGGCACAAATTGTCCTCTGAGTCAGGATTTCTCCTATGCAATCAAGTTAGCTACCGTAATAACGGGCTAATCCATTACAGTGGTATCTAATGGGGTTGGTGAAGAAATAACACACTGCAGGAGTGTTTGGAGGTCTCCCTTTTGCCTAGAGAAGAAATCATGATCGTAGTATAAGTGTCGTAACAATTCAATTGACGCACAGTTAATGTGCGTTAAATGGGATGGCTGTGTCTCCTCCGATGGTGATAAACAGCACTCAGCAATGATTTCATAGACTCAGCTACCTAAAGCCCAGGGGGTGGGGACCAGGAAATACCGGAGAGGCAAAGAAAAGAGAAAAAAGAGAGGAAAAAAGAATTTGTTACAATTCCTCTGGTTTGTGGTTCAGAAGGGTGGAAAAAGGAAGGAGACAGAGGACCCTAACGTTGCTAAGGTTACGGTGTGTGTTTAGGGGATAATAGGAAACCCAGGTGTAAGAGGGACAGCGAAAGTGCGGATGGGAAGGCAGTCTGGGGGTGATGTAAATGTTAGAGACAAACTAAAGGGAGACGAATGACAAGGGGAGAGGAGAGGACAGAAACATGAGAATGACTGAGACACAGGAGAAGAAATCTGATGAAGGATACGGATAAAAGTAGGAAGGCTACAAAAGGACGAGGGAGAATTGCCTCACCTGCTATGAACTGTATTGTGAGAGAAAAGGCGAGAGGAAGGGGCGCGCACACACACCGACACACTCATGAACGGAAAAGGCTAACTAATGGAATGAGAGAGAGAGAGAGAGAGAGAGAGAGAGAGAGAGAGAGGAGAGAGGGTTTGTTCAATGTCAGAAAGGGAAAAACAGCAAAGCATAAAGACAAAATAAAAATTCTCAACAGCAAAATAAAACAAAACGAAAAATAACACGAATAAAGAATAATAGTAGAATGTTTTCTATTGTTTTGGACATGTAGTTCTTTTTCTCAGTTTCGGGTTAAGAAGCACAGCACAGGACAGTATGTTCACGCTGGAAGTCTGGTAGTCCATGCTCAGAATGGTGCTGAGTATAGAGATCTGCTTATAGTGACAACACAGCACCAGTGTGACCTTCCAGCCTGTAATTCCGGCTGACCCCGGCCCCTGGCTGTGGGAGCTGGGTATGTGTTCACCAGCCCCCGCTTCTGGCTGGGACTGTCCCATGTCTGTTCACCCATGTGCAGTCTCCTGTGGCCCTCCTTTCCTCCTCCACTTGGAGAACTTTGCACTGTGAAGCAGCCAAGGGGCTTCTTTGGGACCCAGGCTCACACTCGCAGCAGGCGTTCCTGCTGGCCCTCGCACCATGATTGGGGCTGTAGGTACTTGTGCCAAAGTCACTCACCAACTATTGACTGTGGAAGGCCACTCGAAGCAGTGCTCTGTTTTCCTTGATGGTTTCAAATGCCAGTGATTCCTTTTACCCTGATGTAGTTTTTATAAGGAAAAAGCTGTTAGCTTAAGTTTGCTTCCTTGCTGGTGGCTAGCTAGCTGCTTTAGGCAGAGCTGTGTGCTCTCTCCTTTGTAGTGTGATCTATGTTTTCTGCATCACTAAATCCCAATTTCTTCTCCTCTGTCAGTCCCTTTTTGGTTCTCGGGTAATCTCCACTCTAAACGTCAATCTCCTCTGAGCTGCTGTTTTCCAGGCTTTAGATATTTTGATGGGAGAAGCTGAGTTGCTGGAACTCATTACTCTGCCATTTTGGGATTCCATGGAAATGGGTGTTTTGGGAGGCATTTTCTTGTCTTGTCTTCTAATGTTTGTATTTCTTATTTGCTTTTGTATTGTGACCTGTAGGTTGATGATAGTGGAAGACTTCATTTCTAGTATGGAGGTCTCTGTAATTGGTTTCTGCTTTTCAGTGATGCACGGTGGGTGTTGCAAACCATAAGCCTTTGCTTCTGTCTCAGAATCCCACCCTCTCCATTTATAGGCCAAGGCTAAGGGGAGTGCGGTGTATTTGGCCCAGTACCCAGTTCTCTGGGAATGTGCTGCACTATTGTTAACTATACTAAAGTAATCCATACACTGAAATACAGAGAAAACCTTTGATAACAGCAGCTATGTCACCTTACCTATGTTGATAAAATTAGCAACATATTAATAGTATCACAGACAAACTGGATATTGATATACCCTAACAACCATTAATGTACCACCCTTAATCATAGAAACGAGAACTGTATGTATACACACTCAGACAAACCAAATATTGACATACTAGCAAATGTTTACTAAATGGAAGAACTTTACCTCTACTAACAATGGAACAGTGTTCAACAGTAATAGAGTTAACTAACGATGTAAAGATTGGTATAGCTTAATGGTTATTTGAGTAAAGAGAGGGTGGGGAACTGGAGAAGAAAGGAAGTAGAATTTAAAATATTGCTCAGTTGAAGGTAAGAAGCATGAGAGAAAAGTGAGGCAGGCAATCCTATTGTGGAGCAAAAAAATGACTAGATACAGTAACAAAGAATGGTCAAGGAAAAAAAGAAAAAATAGCAAAGTACACGACAAACTGAAAATTAACAAGGAAAAACTACTTAAAATAGAAATGAAAATCAAAAAAGACCCCAACCTCCACAAAAAGACAATGAAAGAAAAAGAAAAAAATGTTTTAGTCAAAAAATTACTTTGCATTTTTGAACAAGTAGTTTCCTTCTAGGTTCTACACTCGTGGAATTCAACATATCATGATTTTCTCCACCTAGCTTTATAGCCTGTGGGTCTGTGAGATGCCCGGAGGCCTGTCTGTCCACATAGCCCAGACTCTGGCAATGGTTCCAGCCAAGGTATGTCCTTGGCAGGTAGGAAAAGCAGGTGACCCTCTAGTCTTTGTAGATGTAAGCTGCAGGTTTGGGGTTCAACCAAACTATTGGACTCAATGTCAGTGCTTTCAGGCCTGGCTTCCTCTAATAGCCACACTCTCTGTGCCTGGGTCCTCACTACAGAGAAGAGGGCCTTTCTCCTTTCCAGCCTGAGTTTAAACTTCATAGGGAGTTTATGTCTCTCCTGCAACCTCTGCACAGCCATCTTGAGTGGCTGTCTCTCATCCAGTGACTGTCGGTAGTGAACGCAGGAAACCCTGAAGTGAAGTTGTTCTGTAGGTGTTCTGTGGCTCAATTTTAAACAACCCCTTCCCCAAATGGCACCTAATTAAACACTCTGGCAATATTGCAGGTGTTACGTTGGGTTTCTGCTCCAACTCTAGCCTGCTGACTCATTTTCAGAATAAATTCCCTTGCTGTGTTTGTACTTTATAACAACTATTGGGCTTTTATTGGGACTAGCATTGCTGGTGAGGTTGTACTTTGTTTCTGGGCTTGCCTTTTCTCCCCGGCAATGGCCTGCTCCAAGGTCAGGTAGAGTGGTTGGGTAGCACCTCTGCTACCCCATGCCAAGGGAAAACAAAATATAGAGGGTCTGTGGGTGGCTGCAGGCAGGGCACAGAATCCACAAGTGCACTTGGTCATGAGCAAAAACACGCATGGTGTGGTGGCTATTGTGTCACCCGGGACGCTCAGTGGTCATCCGGACTATATGGGACATAATGGCTGTTCTCAGCTGCAGTATCATTTGTAACAGTGCCGATGTGGGCCTTGAGGTTCTTTCCAAATTTTCAAACTATATCAGTAAGAGTAAATAAATCATATCGGAACATTTCCTCAGCTAATGATCCAGTTAATACTTAAGAAAAAGTCTTGGAAACACACTTTCTGGAATCAAAACGCAGGCATGCACATCATTAAGGTTTAGAATACATACCAACAAACCTGATCTATCTCTTTCATTTAATTTAATTTCATTTCATTTTCTTTGAGACCAGGTCTGGCTTTGTAGTTCAAACTAACCTTAAACTCATTATGTAGCCCAGGCTGGCCTCAAACTAATGGGGACCCTCCTGCCTCAACTTCCCAAATCCTAAGATTGTAGGCATGGGCCTCCATGCCAAGGACAAACTGATGCTTTAAAAAAATACAAATATAGAATGAGAGATGTATCTTATTTTTGTGTTTCTGTTTGTGTAACTTACATTTTTGCTAACATTTTGCTTAAAAATACTGTTAAAAAGGAGAAAAAGTTACTTACTGGAAAAATAACAGAAAAGGAATAATTGAGAAGATTACTTTTCCAGTGGATCGTTCTGTTGATAATGCAGGTCCTGCCCTAGAAAGAAGATGAGAACACGGCAGTCTGACGTCAGGCCACTGTATTTAAACTCACCCCCTCACCCGCCGCCTGCCCCCAGCTATCCCACGCACGTTCAACTTTTCAACCTCAACATCTTTTCTTTTTTCTTCATGCAAACTATTAAAACTGCTTTCAGTGCACTAATGTCTTGATTATACTATATTCCCTAAAAAGTAATACTTTGAGTTAATATCTGTTGGTGAGCGTCATGGCCATCGTTTTTCTTACTAGTATTGGCCCAGAGCAAATAATATTGCAGGGCTAAAACAATCAAGCTCTGGGACATCTCCTATGAGGTTTCTCCTTTTTCACAAATGGGTACCACTGCCCTTCACTACGCCCCACATACTATGCCAGCTCTGATATAGATTAAGCCAGTTTATCAAAAAAGGTGTCTGGTCATCTCTTGATGTCACCAATGAAGAACCTTGTTCAGCTTTCCTGATTAACTGTTTCCCGTCAGTAAATGCCTCTAACATGTAGGAACCAACTGAACTCTGTTGCTTAATGTATCTATATATATCTCTGAAGCCCACATACTCGCTAGTAGATAGGTTATTCTTCCTTGTGTCTCTGGCCTATTTACAGCACCCACAGTCAAATTGTTCCTCTGACCTTTCAACTTTGAGTAAGACAAGGGAGATCATTCAGCTGAATTTACCTGAAAATTTGGTTGTATCTACATGGATGTGACTTTATGGCTTATCATTTTTTTTACTTGCAGTCACTATTGCTGATTTTTTTGGTACAAGCATGATTAAAGAAATTGATCTTATTAAAGAAAAAAAAATTAGTGTCTTAAAAATTTCCCCCTACATAAGGGAACCTGCAAGCTCACTCATGCTCTGTGAAATTGAAGAAATTGGATACTTGGGAATGGAAATTCGTGGTCCTCCAAGTAATATGGGATCTAAAAGTCCTGAATCCTTTTATAAACAAAACTTGATTCAGATTGGAATGTCTTGGCTTGATCATAAAGGTGATATTATAAGAGACATATAGCCATTGACTAGCCTTAGAGAGCATTATCTGCACACTCCAGTCTTAGTCTACCATCACCAGGACCTACCTTGTGATGAAGTCAGTGCTCTTTTCCTTAAAAGATTTTTGCATTTAGACATGCCTCCAACCTCAAGATGTTTATGGGCTTGAAATCAAAAGATACATCTGAATAGTAGCAAACTTTATCTTAGCAATTAAAGTTTATTTCCAGTTGGGCCATTTCTTTCCTATCTTAAGGTTGACGATTTGCTTTTTTAAAGGTTAGTTGTCTTTTTGGACACATTAAGTGACATCATCAGGATATGTGCATATGAGTATGTGATTTTCTACCTCTTTTACATATTTACAGGGTACATGCTACGTCTGAGGCATAGACCTCTGATCCTGTTTCCCAAGTCAGACAATTAAGCAGCACTGCTCCCATGGGCACTGCAGCCTCTGAGCACACTGCATGCTTGCTGATGAGTGACGCCCCTCACCTTGCCATTTCACAGAACTCCACAAGAGCTCTCTGCCATTGGGTGTGTTTTCCCAAGTTAGCAAGGCCAGGTGCCTTTGCCAGAGACACATGGGAGCAAGTGGCCAGGGTTTGAACTGAAGTCTTTATTAATTCTGAGTCCTAACACCTTTTGTGTACCCACTCCCATCTCTCTCATGTTTTAAAGCTACTTTTGTCACATAAAGCTGTTAGTTCGTTAATTAATCCTGTGAGGAAAAGTTCCTTGTATGTTTTTCCCAGTTATGCAGAGGACAGAACAGGTACTTCAGCCATTTGTTCTTCCACTGACACTTTCTGAGTGGCTACCCTGGGCCAGGTGTTAGATTAAAGCCGATTCGGAGATGACAAAGCCAGTGCCAGCACCCTCAGGAGACCTTACCATCAAGGTTAGAACAGGGAGACTAGAGTCCTTACCGCCTGGCCCATTGCTGGGACTAGAACAGGACTCTCATTTCAATTGTTTGTCTGCAACACTTGTCTGACACAGAAATGTTTGAACAGAGATGAGCCCATGTGTGTGTGGGGGGGGGCAGTTTTTCACATAATAGGCTTCTTTTCACAACCTTCTCCCGAACAGGGAAGTACTTGTGAACTTAATCTCTTCTGTGCTGGATGATCACATTCCCTTTGGATGTAAATATGAATCCTCCATGAAAACAAGCTCATTCTTCCCTCCTCAAACCGCAGTATGTCTGTGACATCTGTGTTTGCATGCCCTCTGGAAAGTGGGACTTTTAGAGTATAAACTTGTAGCACCCAAACTTGAACGTGTGTCAGAATCAGAGTCAGTCTGAAGGTTGTTAAAATGTAAAATTCTGGGCCTCACCTCTAGCTTTTGATTGAGTACGTAGACACATGGCAGGTAGGAGAGACACTGAGATTGTGCACTCTATGAAAACCCCAGATAGTGCTGCTACTGTTAGAAGGACTCTGACCTTTGAGAATCACTGGTGTAATGTTAAGCATTACTGCTTTTGTCAATTCTAGTAATGAGTTAGGTGGATATTTATTGTTAGTTGGGTGCCAGGCCTCCAGGTGGGTATTTCAAATGCTAGAGTAAATAAATTGGCCATGGAGATGAGAGACTGGTGAAGAAAATGGGAAGATACATAAGAAATTCTAAAATGATTTAAAAGTGTGGCACATGCTGTGAAGGAAACAAACTTAGGGCTGAAGAATGGTATGGACAGATGGGCGGCAGACCCCTACAAAGGCAGAAAGGCCTTGTAGAGTTGGTGACATTTATGCTAAGACTTTACAGTTAAGATGAAACCTGCTATTTGAAGATTTAAAGGGGGTGAGCTGGAAACAAGGTATAGCAAGAAATAGCAAAGCTATTTTGCATGGCTCTGTGGATGGGACCTTGAGCGATGACCAGCATGATGTGAGATGCAGCTGAGTAGGTCAGCCAGGGCTTTCTGTACAGGACTTTGTTAGCCTTGGTTAAGAGTTGGAGTTTCTGTTTTAATATTGAGATCTGTGATCCATTTTAACTTGAGTTTGGTGCATGTTGATAGACTTGGGTCTATTTTCAGTCATTGCCGGATAATTTTTCCAGCACCATTTATTAAAGAGGCTATTGTTCTTCTAGTGAGTTTGTTTGGCCCCTTTATCAAAGATTAGGTGGCTTGAGTATGTTTGTGGTTGTGTCTGTGTCTTCCAGTCTGTTCCATTGATCTTCTGGTTTGTTTTTCAGCCAGTACCATGTTGATTTTATTACGATAGCTTTGTAGTATACTTTCAGGTCAGGGATTGTGATTCCACCTGACCTGTCTTTATTGCCCAGGATTGCTCTTGCTATTCTGGCTCTCTTCTGGTCTGGATGAATTTAAGGAATGTTTTCTCTAGATGTGTGAGATATGCTAATCATAGTTTAATGGGAATGGCATTGAATCTATACAACAAGTTTGGTAGTAATGCCATTTTTACAATGTTGGTTCTTCCTATCCATGAGCAAGGAATATTTTTTCATTTATTGAAATCTTCTTTGATCTCTTTTTTCAGAGTACTGTAATTTTCATTGAATAGATCTTTTACAATTCTTTTGTGAGACTGAGTCCTAAAAATTTCAATTTCTTGGGTTCTATTGTGAAAGGTATGGATTCCTTAATTTCTCTCTCAATCTGTTTGTTGTTCATGTATAGGAATGCTATTGATTTTTGGGTGTTGACTTTGTATCCAGCTACACTGCTGAATTTGTCAATTAATTCAAGGAGTCTTCTTGTGGAGTTTTTGGGGTCTTGCATGTAAAGTATCATGTCATCTGCAAATAGTGATAGTTTTACTTCTTTATTTCCTATCCTTGTTCCTTTTATTTCTCTCTGTTGTCTAATTGCTCTGGCTAGTGCTTCCAGAACTGTGTTGAACAGGAGTGGTGATAGCAGACATCCTTGTCCTGTTTCTGATTTTAAAGTAAAACCTTTCAGTTTTTGTCCATTTAGTATTGGCTCTTGGTTTGGTTATAGATGGCTTTAATCAGGTTGAGGTAAAGACTATATTCATATTTTCTGTAGAGTTTTTATCATGAATGCATGTTGGACTTTGTCAAAAGCTTTTTTCTGCATCTATTGAAATGATCATATGGTTTTTGTCTTTGGCTCTATTGAGATAGTATTTAACATTAATTGATTTGTGAATATTGAATCATCCTTGCATTCCTGGAATGAATCTGACTTGGTTATAGTGTATGATTTTCTTGATGATTTGCTGCATTCTATTTGCTAATATTTTATTGAGTATCTTGGCAACTATATTCGTTAGGGAGTGGTGCAATTTGTAGTTGCTAAATTGTGGAAGCAACCCAAATGTCCATCCACTGAGGACTGAATAAAAAAATTGTGGTACTTTTATATAATGGAGTATTACTCAGCTATAAAGAAAGATAAACTCAAGGCTTTTATAGGTAAGTGGTTACAACTAGAGACCATACTTGTAAGTGAAATAAATCAGACCTGCATGCATAAACAATGTATTGTCTCACTAGTATAAGAACCTGAAAAAGTGAATAAAAACTAAGAGGTATGGTAGACGTTGTGAAATGAAAGGAAAATGCTCAAAAGTAATGGGTAACTGGGGTGTGGGAAAGGAGAAGAGAAAGAAGGGGAAATCATGTAGGTATGTATACACAGGACAGCTAACAGTGGTACTACTGTCTTCTGTTGCTTTACTGAAAGGAACAGTTAATGATTACTTGTGTGATCATTATTGCCTGTCTCTATTTGTTTTCCTGAGAAACCACTTTGAAGATATCAACATGTAATACAACAATCACTATTAATTTCCCACCACTTTGTCTGTAACTCTGTATGTTTGTATTGTTCTTATGTTATTTTGTAAATGGATGTCTGTTTGTTAACATGTTTTCTTTTTTTATTTTTAAAATAAAAGAAGCGTTGGAGTTTCATGGTATTATAACTCTTTGCAAGGCAATAGAAACCATACCAGACTCTTTATGAATTACATTTTGATTTTTTAATGTCATTGCTTATAGGTATAAAAGTTCCTTAGTTTGCTGAAATGCAGTTTGGCTCCCTCTACCATATCAGAAAAATGAAAATGATAACATGTTCTCTGAGTTAATGCTGAGAATGAAGGTGTGCACTAGGGCATGTGGTCGGAGGGGGAAGGGGGGAGGCTGTGCGTGTGCACACACACAAACACGCGCACACACACAAATGCATGTCATTCCAGACTCCAGACTCTGGACAAGTAACGTTTAGCATGTGCAGTGCATCAAAATGTAGGCAACAAGCTGAGTTACTTTTATTTATATATATTTTTTCTTTCCCTATTTGGAAATGAACTGTTTTGTTAGATCAGAGGAGCTGCATCTGGGTAGAAAATATATTCCTATGCTTACCTTTGCTCTTTTTCTTTTTGTCTTTTTGAAACAGGGTCTTGCCTTTTTGTTGAGGCTGACCTTGAGCTCACTTTGTAGCCCAGGCCCATTTTGAACTCTCAACGTTCTTCTTGCCTCAGCCTCTGAGTGCTGGGATTATAGGTGTTCACCACCGTGCCTGGCTACCTTTGCCTTTCAAAAGGTCGCCTATGTTGCCAGACATTGTAAGTTAAACCTTAGCAGAAATGACTATAAATACAGTCTGAGTCACAAATTGAAATGGAGTTGTCGATTATTAGCTGACATACTTTTCTTTCCCTCTAAAGTGAAGCAGAAGCTGCCCCTAGGCCAGCGAGCTGTGTCCACACATCCATGATCATGGAGCGTTAAGCAGTTCCCAAGGCAGCAGTATGTTGCCCCTAGACATTTTGTTTCTTCAGTCTTGACTGGTGTGAGTTTTACTTTATTAGAATCATCCCGATGAGAACACGTTGATGATGGGTTCTGCAGCACAGAGAATTCCTCCCGCTGCCCTTGGATTAGGTCTGCTAGAGTTGTAAAAAGAAGCTTTCTAGACATGAATTTTGTAGCAGAAGGGCGGTAGAATGAGACTGGCAAAGGAAGAAACAATTTTGATGTAATAAAAATAGGATTGTTCAGAGATGAGATGAGAGCTTCCTTACTATTTGGTATTCAGATGAAATTTAGTTTGGAAGTCACATTAGTGAATATTATATTTCTTCAGAACTTTGGCTGTGTTTCCCATCAGGGGGCATCTTGATTTCACTTAACTGTGGAGCCATCAGAAAAAAAACTATAGATGGTTTCAATGTGTGTGTGCGCGCGTGTGTGTGTGCGTGTGTGTGTCTTCAGGTACCTCAGCCATTGAAACATGATTTCAGTGTCTATTTTGGCCCTTAAAGACATGGCTATGGGGAAGAGCCAACATGGCGTGCCTTCTCCGGCACACAGTTCCTTTCTCTGAGTACTTACTCCCACTGGCACTTAATTTGTTATGATACATTACAGCATGTCCCCGTCACCTCTAAAACTGACTCAGAGGCAAGACTTTTAGAACCTGCATTTTTTGAAATACAAAACGGGATTATGGATTAATCTCAGGCAGCGAAGTCCCAGAGGGCTGTGTAACCTAACAAGTAAGACTGGGCTCTTGGCAAGTCCCCTCTGGACTGCCCTCTGTTTCTGCCTTTGACCTAGTGGACGAAAGAGTGGATGTGTGAGCCTCGGCATGACTTCTCTAAAGATCAACATTTGTACACACTGGAGTCACCTTTTATACATAGTGCTACTGACATTAACCAGAGAAGTGGGCCTGACAGCCCGGCTCCAACGCCAGCACAAGAGTGGCCTGCTGCACACATATAGTTTATCTGAAGGGACTCAGCGCAGAATTACACAGCCTAATTGTTGTTAGTCCAAAAGGAACTATTACCCAGATAGAGGCGCCTTTAAGGCTACTGAGTGGGACCCATCAGAATGAGGCATTCATTTCAATATATATAGCTGCTCATTAAATACGGAGGCTGTTTCTCCTCTTGAACTCTAGGAATCATGATTTCATTATAGCTAGTTATAAGAGTGAATTCTTAAAGAAGAGGCGGGAAACATAATAAGAAACATTTTTAAACAAAGCAATTTATCTGAGAAACTGCAAGAGAGACAGTGTCAGCTAAAGCAATCAGATCTTTGAGTGAATATTTTGCAGTCAGGTTAGGAATCCAAGGTTTTCACTTACATTGGTCTGGAGACTATTTAATACCATGGTTATATTTGTTCCAGGGTTATGTTTAATGACTTTATGTGGGACTAGATTATAATCTCATATTGATAATAATATGGTGAGTATTTTAATCTGAAAAGAGCTACTAGGAAAGATCACTTATGAAAATAGCTCAAAGGCAAAACATATTAGAAAATACCCTTTAGAATTAGACATTTATGTCTTTTCACGTAGCATGATAAAAGTATTTGGTAAAACCTAGACTTTAATACGTGAGTATAAATTATACAACCTGACAGAGAACTTCTGAAAGCAGCTGTGGATTTTTGAAGAACAGTGTGTCACATATAGATTTGAATAGTTTTGTTTCTGTGGAGATGAATGTTGTATGTTCCTATGCAGCAAAATAATCAGGACAAAAAGCTTTTGCTTTTAAGCATGAGAAGTAGTGTGTAGCAGGATGTGTACATTGGTTGTTTTTATAGGGGTGGACTGAAGTTGAGCCTTGCTGTTCACCCACTCACCACAAACCTCCCCTGAGACCAGTCCACAACCCCTATCAGGGCTTCGGGGTCAGTCTGGTGCGGAGCCAGGTGAGCAGCAGAGTAACTGGTCCTGGGAGGCTGTGTCAAAACACAGCTCTCATTTGTCCAGCTGGACAGCCAGAAGGAAACACGTTATTCCCTGGAGTGCACGGGCGACGGGGAGCAGCACAATGATGAGGGTTCAAACTGGAAGAGAGACCTGCTGTTGCAATTGGGTGCACACACATTACAGTTAAAGGTGGAAGGAAAACGATAAACCTGTTCAGCTTTAGAATGCAGTGAGATTCGGCCTGTTTGCATTGCTTATATGGAGCCTCTCATGTTCATCTATGATTGCTCTATACGGGGGAGAACTGTTTGGGTGGGCGTCTTTGTTCTGAGTCTGCTCTTTATGGAGTGATTTCTCCAAGGTTAACCAGTTAAGATTTTTTTCCATGTAGCTGTAATAACTCTGAGAGGGGAAAGCCAAGTTGCTGTGGGGGATGCTGTGCCCCAGGGAAGCATTTGGGAGGATTTCCTTCTCCTAAAGCAACAGGGTCATCATAAAGTCCCTATAAAATGTTTTAAGTAAGGAAGAAATTGAAGCAGAAGATTTTATTCTGGCACTTCATGTCCAGCTTTTGATTTTTTCCTACTGAGGAGCTAAGCAAGCCAGCCATCTGGAGGATGTATTTAGTTTGAAGACAGTAAAACTTTACCATGATGTTTTTACTTACCTGAATTTCAATTCTAAGGAAACAAGTACTTTCGGGTGGCATTATGGTTTAGCATCTGATGCACTGGCGTCTACCACGTCTATCACATCTATGTATGTGTTTGGTTGTGATTGTTTTATTAAAAGACACAAAACTATGATTTTTTTGTCCTGTTACTCTCAGAGAAGGTGATTTCACATAATGATTCACTAGTTCTCAAGCCCTTAATTTGCACATTATTTTACCTGGGTACATAGTCATCCTTGGGAATGAAAAGCATTTACAACATGCAAAATCTCTATTACAATCCTCAGAGCTATAGTATTTGGGGAAAGGATTCTCCTAAATCCTGTGAGAATGTGGGAATGGTATCATCAACCCTTGTGTGAGCATCTGTCCCTTTCTGTCTTAACATTTGCTCTGGCTGTTCATTTCTTTGCAGATCTAGATCCCTAACATGTGGCATGCACTTTATAAATTCAACCTTTCATTTTTAAGTACTTTTATGTCCATAACTAGTTTTAAGAAATAATGGAGATATTATGTACCTTTAATGGAGTTATTCTTAATGGCTACTTATAAAATTATAGTGCAGTATCACAACCAACGTATTAATACTGATACTTTCAAGACACAGAACATTCCATCAATGCAGGGATCTCTCATGTTGCACTTTAAGCCTATCTATCCTTTTCCTTGCCCATGCAATGAGTAATCTATTCTTCATTTCTATAATTTTGTCATTTCAGGAACATTATATGAATGGAATCATGTAGTATATGACTATTGAAATTGGCTGTTCTTTATAAGCATAACTTGGTAGAGACTCACTCAAGTAGCTGTACATATTAAAATTTCATTCCTTTTTGTTGTTGAGAATTGTTTTATGGTGGGGATATATCAGAGTTTAAGCACTCACCAGTTGAAGAATATCTGGACTCATTCCATTTTTAAACTATTACAAATACTACTGCTGATGCCTTTATAAATTGTGTGTGTGTGTGTGTGTGTGTGTGTGTGTGTTTGTGTGTACATGGACATATGTTTCATTTCTCAGATAAATGATGAATACAGTTGTTGGGTCATATGGTAGTTGCTTATTAATTTTTGTAAGAACCTGCCAAATTTTCTCCTTTCCCTCATCTCATCTGTTCTTTGTTTTTGAACAGATTTCTTTCATGTCTCTTAGTT